>KN891078.1:15916-31365 GCA_000934455.1 Apostichopus parvimensis
GTTCCACCGCCATTGACAGAAGTCAATTTGTTACCTACTAAAATTAATATCACAAATAGAAGGATAAAATCCTTCAGGGAGTCTATTATTTCTCAAAACAAAAATCATCACTTAGTCTGAAACTAAAGTAACTTTCTAGTGGAGGTGACTAAAGCCTAGCTATCTTTGCACATAAGAATCAGGCTATCATTAATGCATTTCTAAATTGTTGGTCTTAAATTAGGGAAGCTGCACCAAATTTGGACAAAGAAGATTCATAGATTTTATACCAAGTATCTTGGGTGATGTGGTGATTAAGTGGCAAACGGCTATAGTAGCTTCCTTAACATAAAATTTCATCACATTAAAAAAATATTTAAAAATTGCACAAAATATTGAAAATATTGCACAGCAAGTTGCCCATATTTTACAAATTTTATGATTCAAATTTACTCACTTTTGATCTCATTTCTGCATACTGGTCTTTCCAATCATCTGTGTTTTTCTCTGTATTTCTGTTGTAAAAAAAGAAAACATAACTAAATGATAAAAGAATTATAAAGGTTTAATAGTCACTGGGAGGTTTAAAGAAGCAATTATCAAGGAGCAAGAAGGGGAGAGAGGGGGGAAGGAGGGGGGGAGGGGGAGGGGGAAAGCATGGCTGTTTGTATTCCTTTAGGGAAGAAAACTGTACACACAGAGGTCATTTGATTTGTTACTTACAGCTGTAATAGTATGAAACAGAACAGAATATATTATCTTTCTCTTTCTTCACTTCATTAGATAATTAAGTGTAAACAGTTGATGATGAAATTATTAAATGTGTTCCCAAGGATAAAGGGTGGCAACAAAATCCATGTTGAGGTTCGAGCAGCAGTAGCTGACATTTAGGTTTACATAAATCATTACGGGTGGATCACCTTTGTTCGTACTGTAAGTTATTGAGAGTATTTTCAAGCTGATAAACTTTCTGCATGAGCAAAGCCTTCACGGTACTCTCCTCTCGAGATACCACCATGATGCGAGAAGCTGAACGTCTCCAAACTTCAATTTCTTGTTTCATAGCTGTAAAATAAATAGATGAAAGATTTTAGTAGAGTCAATAGAACACTCTATGAGAGGGTTTAAAGCAGACAGAAGGGGTGGGGGAGGGGTTTGGGAATGGGGGAGGGGAGAGGTTTGGGAAGGGAAAGAAGGTATTATGGACAGTGACAGGGACCTAAGAGAGCAGGATCAAAACATATTTTACTTGTCACGAGAAGAAACACCCTGCCAAACAATGTTAGAGTGTCTAATGCAATGGTTACAAGATTTATGTGCTAAATGTATTGATAACGAGTAAACATCACTTTACGGTCATGACCTCCTGTAATGATGATGATGATGACGATGATGATGATGATGATGACGATGATGATGATTATGTTGATGATGATGATGATGATGATGACGATGATAATGATGTTGATAATGATGATGATGATGATGATGATGATGTTGATGATGATGATGATTATGACGATGATGATGTTGTGATGATGGGGATGATGATAATGATGTTGATAATGTTGATGACGACGACGACGACGACGACGACGACGACGACGACGACGACGACGACGACGACTATGATGATGATGTTGTGATGATGACGATGATGATAATGATGATTATGATGATGATGATCATATTGCAACTACTGTCTTGAACTGAAATGTCTCACCTCTGATTGCCGGTGGGTCTTGCTGTTCCAGTTTTCTCTTTCGATACAAAAGTCGCAACAAGAAATAGCCGGCAAACATACAGAATACAATGCCAATGCTCATGTGAAGTGTAAACTTGGTAAAGGTTATTCCCTGAAATGGCAAAACATAATAAGAGAACTTAATAATTGTATTGTGAACAAAATATTCTGACTTTATTTACATATGATCAAAATCTTTTCAAAAGGTATTCATTACAACCATTGGATATTTACAACACCTAAATCTGAGCAAACATTGCCTCCATTTTCTACATCAAGACCAATAAATCATACCAGTTATACATTGTGTATTTGTGCCATGCAACCTCAACTACTGGCATTTGTTGTAACCATTGGCATGTTATCTTGACCAACATGTTCAACATGAATAAAAGTACTACCAAACTCTGAAAGCTCTATCTATCATATTTTGGGTTCAAACCCAGCTGTGCAAAAGCATATTTATTAACCAATCCTAACCCCAACCCCCCCCCAAACAAAAGAGAAAAAATAGTTATAATACAAAAATCAGAAATTATCATTGATCATCAAATTGTGTCACGTCCTTGAGCAATCTCAATCTTTATGACAATCTCATAGATAGTTTGTAACCAATAAGATGTAATACAACACATTTCTTATTTAATATATATAAAAAAATGAAGATCTTACACATCTGCCACTGGTTTAATTAGTGTCCAACAGTGATACAGGTTGGAGATTTATTAGAGGGGAAAACATTGTGGTTGAAAGTCCACTGGTGGGTATTAGTGTCACAATTTCTGAAATACTTAATGAGAACTTTTTTTCTTTTTAAAGTTCAGAGAAATTACAAACCAGGGTTTTATTAGTTTATTATTAGTTAAATGGGAAATGGAATAAAAGTACAAAATCAAAAAAAAAAACAGGGTAAAATTTCTAATAATTTCTTCTTTTTTTTAAATTGTAGTAATGTACAGCACATTGTCAGACAGTATCTTGCAAGACTCTTCTTTTGAAGGGTTGACTGACAAACAAATGCAGAGAGAGACACACACACACACACATGGTGTTCTAAACTACTGAGATGTATTGGCTATTAGCCAACTTGTCAAAATGTACGTAAACAATGTATGAGCTGCTTCTTGCCTGGGTATGACCTCCGATAATCCCAGTTGAATCTGACTCCAATTGTACTTTTTTTTGGGGGGGGGGGGTGGGGGGCCCAGTTTAGCATGCTTTAAGGCTTTCTAGTCACACAAGTTGCTTTTCCAGCACTGGGTAGACTGACAGACGGACAGATAGATAAATACAGACACTACAACTGGGGCTCTGTTGTTGGGTTTTAGGTTACTTTGAAAACGATGATTTAATACTCACCGCCTTTTGAACCTCTGAATTTGATATGATGATTACATTTGGTGGATCTCCGACAGCGGTAGCAGTTCCTCCGATGTTGGAGAAGAGAACTTCTGCTATCAGGACATGTCTTGGGTCAAGCTGTAGCACTTCACATAAACTGAATGAAAGAGAATAAGTAGAAAACGATCAGGGATAATACAAGAACTTGTGGGAAAACCACAGAGTGAGGCTTGGATGGAAGGGGCGGGGGGGGGGGGGGGGAAGAGAGAGGGACACACACAGTTGGGGTGAGGGCCTATATGGGGTGGTGAGGAGGGAAGAGAGAGGGACACACACAGGTAGGGTGAGGGCCTATATGGGGGGGTGGGGAGGGAAGAGAGAGGGACACACACAGGTGGGGTGAGGGCCTATATGGGGGGTGAGGAGGGAAGAGAGAGGGACACACACAGGTGGGGTGAGGGCCTATATGGGGGGGTGAGGAGGGAAGAGAGAGGGACACACACAGTCGGGATGAGGGCCTATATGGGGGGGTGAGGAGGGAAGAGAGAGGGACACAAACAGGTGGGGTGAGGGCCAATGTCTATGTGATCTAGCATTCATACTTTTTAGTTACTGCATGAAATTAGCAGCACTATTGCAATACCAGTATCAAGCAAGAAGCAGGAAAGGTTTGTTAAAGGACAGCTGTAAGCCCAATGTTAGCCTGAGTTATATGCTACATTCCAAGAAAACAAGAAAAATCTTGAGAGCTGGTATTTTTGTCTACAGCTATTCTGGTTTTCAAAGTGTTCATCTATAATATCTGCTCAATCTCTGGAATGGGTTTGTTTTTGCGATTAAATTGCATGACGAAACTGGCTCCTCATTACAGACCTAAATGTTGATCATTTTTGTTGTTTATTTTATAAATTATTATAACTCAGCCAAAACATGTTGTTTAACTTCATATTAACCATATTGCATGACATTCAATTCCATTTGATAAATTTGTACTACATTGTTAACATGCCATTTGAAGCCGTCAAGCCGTATGTTTCCTTTTGAGTTTTGTGTTGCATCTGAGGAACTGACCTAAAGCTCTGTGTATTAGACTACATAGTCCAGTCACTTTTATTAATAAACCTCAGATGTTTAAAGGTCTTTCCTCAAACCTTAATAGTGTTATGAAAATACAACCTGTACTGAAAGCAGTGGTATCTAAGGGTCTACAACCTATCACATTTAATATAGTGCCTAAAGTCATCCCCTTTCATGCCTCGGCTAGACCCTTTGGAATGAAGGGAGGAAATGAAGGGGGTAGAGGTGGTGCAACTCCTCCTTATTCACAAACAAGATAATTCTCCCTAGTGGTATCATACCTTATAGTAAGTGGGGTAAGGAGAAGTGTCGTTGTAACATTATCAAGAAATGCAGACACAACCCCAGCAAAGACACAGAGTAGGGTGATCAAGATTATTCTCCCTAGTGGTATCATACCTTATAGTGACTGGGGTAAGGAGAAGTATCGTTGTAACATTATCAAGAAATGCAGACACAACTTCAGCAAAGACACAGAGTAGGGTGATCAAGATTATTCTCCCTAGTGGTATCATACCTTATAGTGACTGGAGTAAGGAAAAGTATTGTTGTAACATTATCAAGAAATGCAGACAACCTCAGCATAGACAAAAAAGGAGGGTGATCAAGATTATTCTCCCTAGTGGTATCATACCTTATAGTGACCGGAGTAAGGAGAAGTATCGTTGTAACATTATCAAGAAATGCAGACACAACCTCAGCATAGACAAAAAAGGAGGGTGATCAAGATTATTCTCCCTAGTGGTATCATACCTTATAGTGACTGGAGTAAGGAGAAGTATCGTTGTAACATTATCAAGAAATGCAGACACAACCCCAGCAAAGATGCAGAGGAGGGTGATCAAGGTCCAGATCTGACCCTTAGCGATCTTGTAAGACTGGAGAGCGCACCACTCAAAGAACCCCGTCTCTGAAAATATGGCCACGATGGTCATCTGGTGAAGGAGCAATGTAATAAAACAACATTCCTAACAAATTCAGTACAAGAGACAACTATACAAGCATAAACTGCACCATGATGGAGTTCACACTGTCTCAGCAAATAGATGGTCACATTGTGGAAAGATGCAAAAGTCATTAAAAATTTTAAAATAGTAAAAAAAGTCATAGTCATCTATTTTCTCCTACCCTGGAAACCTACATCTAAATTTATTAATTTATGTGGCAATGTCTAATACAAATAATAATTCCCCCCCCCCCTCCAAAGTTGCATGACCTAACAAGGTCTATACATCAGTGCAATTGTTGCTGGTTGCTCTATACTCGATACTATTAACTGCATTTCCCCATTCCTCTTTGTTGGTCACCCTACAGATATCTTTATCGTACCTCTAACCCTACAATGCTACCTCAACCATTACCTTTCGTCAAATCTCACAAGCCTTTTTCTTTGCATAAACAAACCTGGAACTGGTGCAAAAGAACAGTTTGGCTAGAACTGGATTGGAACCAGTGACCATTACTGCTACACAATACGACATCCTCCTTACCATTCCCCACAATAGAGCTAGCGTTTCATAATCCACCATCTCCATGACACCTTCCAGTGTAGGTCGCTGGTTGAACGAAGACTGCACAGCGAGTACTGCAAAGGCACCTATCATCGCAGCCACTGTCCTGTGAATGAGCTGAGAGGGAGACAAAGTACCACATTAGCATATTAATTAGCATATTAAAGAGGGCGTTATGGTCAAGTGGTTAAGGCAGTGGACTTGTGATCTAAGGATTACAGGTTTGAGCCCTGGCCAGATCATTGCGTTGTGTCCTTGGGCATTAAGGCACTTTATCTCCATTGCCTCTCTTCACCCAGGTGTATAAATGGGGACTTGCGAGCTGACTTGTAAATATAGTTGCGTGCGCCGGTTTATGGCTGCACCCTATGGGAAGTCCCCCAGGGGACACGTGGCTGTGGTGCACTGTTTTGTGCCAGGAGAGATTGTTTGAATTGTGCACACTTTGGTGTGTAGGTGTGACAAGTTACCAATGACCAGGGTTAAGTACAGCGCGGCGAGACTTTAGAAGTTGCGCTATATAAGAACTGATAATTATTATTATTATTATTAATGACCTAGTCCGAATCATACCTTCCCATGGTGTCGTCAGTCATATTCAATAACACACAATTTTTTCTTCTTTATTGGAGCGCTAGAAAATGATGACAGAAGGCACCTTCAGGAGCACATGTCTTTGACTACTGTAAGTTTAAACACATTTATCTTGGCTGCCACAAACTGGAAACACTATCACTTTAGGAGATACAGTTTTCAAACTGATGAGTTTATTAGAAACTTAAATAGAAAAACTTAAATGTGGCATCTGTGTGCAACAATACAAGAATTACGTGTCTTCATGCATTGAAGGAGGAGTGGGGTAAGGAAGGAGTGGGTAAGGGAGGAGTGGGTAAGGGAGGAGTGGGGAAGGGAGGAGTGGGGGAAGGAATAGGTATAAGAGGTCATCGAATGTAGGGGTGGGGCATATCAAAGGTGGGGATGGTAGGGGAGAGGGTTAGAATGGGTGATGAAAGAAGGGGTGGTATCAAAAGAATCGCTACGAGCAATGTTTTTGTTTATACCCACTGTAATGTCATGACTCTATGTCTGGTCACTAAGGTAACCCATGCATATACACAAATATCTACATATAATAATTCATTTTTTCAATCCACCACACACACACACACACACAGAGTTCTCAGAACGGTCAAGACAGAGGATCCAGATCGGAGAGCAAATTCACCTCAAAACCGATCAGGACATAAACCATAAGTAATATGATGAAACCAATCAAGACAGCCACATCCGAAGAACTGGGTTGTGGATGGTAGGAGAAACCAAAGGTGACGAGCTCTGGGACGCTGGACTCAAATAACATCCCATAACTGACTTCTACGTCATCCCTGTTAATATCAAAGACAGCAAATAATTGATTAATATACTGTAACTATGGCAACATCTTTGCCTCTTTAAATACTGACTTGATCAAAAATTAAATCATATATGCATTGAACCTTTGGAAATGTACAACAATTTTCCTTGTAACAGTTTTTATTTAATCCGTGATCACAAACAGGTTTGATTTCTAACTACTCTGTTTCAATTTTTGGGTCTCATGGTAGCCCAAACCTGAGAATGTCACACTATTAAAAGGACTTTTTTGTTGACAATAAAATATTCTTTATTATTTATTATGTTTGCTCAAATCACGACAAATAAACTTATTGCTTCAAGATTCCCTTGAACTATGTGCGCATATCTGTCATGTGATATTTTTTGATCTTGCGATAATTTGATGTCATAAATTCAGAGGAAACACTTTCAACATTTATCAAAGTTTATGGAGATTATAATCCTCTTGCCCATTATTTATTTCGGACTAAAAAACAACAATCCTTCTGCTTTCCATCTGCTGGCATTTCTAACTCCTGACCATGACCTAAATGCTTGGCTAAGGTTTAATCTACACACACATACACTGATGTAGAGTTACCTTATAAACTTTACTTTGTGTTGTGCCTGTTAATACACTGACATTCTTAATTTAACTATGTTCTTCATTTCCTACCCTGTATCTGGTAGATCCAACCTGGTGCTGTATTCTATCCAGACTTCAGTATTCACTGACGGAAGGTCGTCCAATAGCGGCAGGTATGTCGTTGCTATGGGAACAAAGTCCCCCTCAGCACTGGTGTAGACCAGGGTGAAGCTCATGTTATTCTCACTTTGCTTGTCAAATTCTTTATTGAAAGGACCAGTTATGTCAACTTTTGCAATTGGAGCATGACCTAAGTGGGTTAGGTTCATATCTGGCGATACAAAATTAAGGTTTAAAATTATCATCATTCACATCCAACAGATGAAAAAAAAAAATTAAATTAAATACTAAGAGACCCCCAAAATGCTAGATATGCTAGTATATGTTCCCAAATACTATACAAGTATATTTCCCTGCTAGTATAAGTTCACAATATGGTCAGAGTATGTAGTCTATATTTGGTATATTTTCTACTAGTATATGTTAACAACTCATAGTACAATGCTGCAGTATTTTTGTGTGCATTTACATTTATATGACATGCGGTTTATTTTCTTGCTGGCATATGTTCACAATGTTTTTCAAAACCGTACAACACAGATTAGGAATGCCTTAACAAATGTATTTCTTGTGGCCCTTCATACTTTCAACATACAGCCTGGGCAATGTATGTGCCTCACACTCAGAATTTCTGAAACATCATAAAATGAATTAAAAAATGTACATATTTTTGTAACTAAAATGCTAGACATGCTAAAAATACTATGATTTTTCATAAGTAAACAATACAATATCTATGTCTTGCCATGCAGACATAGCTTCCTGTGGTCATTCATTCCTTGATGGTGTTATAGTGATAAAGACTAGGCCTCATTGCCTTTCAATGACTTTCTGTATTATCAGGAGATATTTCTTCCCAAATTTTTGAAACCATTGCAAATAGTTCTAGCATGTTTTGCCAGTAGAATGTAGCTTAACAAGAATCTACACACTAGTAGGAATGTTATTTCTAAGAAAAGTGAAAAAAGAAAACCTCCCCTCCCCTCCCCCCCCCCCCCCCCCCCCCCCCCCAAAAAAAAAAGAAATACAAAATTGGTGTAAGTTCAGCTCAACATAAATCAAAGGATACAATAGGGCATTATGTTGGAGATGGCTAATACATCTTGTTCATCTTCGTATTCCTCATGGATACTGAAGAAAACCTGCAAGGGAATTGAAACAGACACAGGATGTCATAAATGTAGATACTATATTTTAATAATATTACTACTGTTATCCCATAAAACAACATGTGCTAAAGGTCCATAAATGGCTTTAACATACCCAAAAAGAGCTGGGGGGGGGGGGGGGGGGGTGGCTTTAACATACCCAAAAAGAGCTGGGGGGGGGGGGGGAGTAGTTATTGCAAATTTATTGTATTGTTTCCTCAAAATCTGACTTAATCAAGAGACAAACATGCCAAGATATTGCCTGTGTGTTTCCTTGTAGTGATACTAATTATTCATACATTCATAGCTATCAAAATACAAATCTCTAATCGCTAAATGTAGATCAGAAAGGATCAGTACATTCTATTGAGATATGTTTTCACAACAGCAATGTTATCTTCATTGTTACCTCAAGAGAGTTTTCGTTGTACATAAGTTACGTGTGTATCTTGAGCCCAAAACAGCAACCAGTCCCTACTCTGGGGGTGACACCCTCACAGGAGGAACCCAGCTAACCTGAGGTATCTCTACGTGCACTAAGGCTTGAATATATGTTCTTGTGAGTAACCGTAAATTTCAGTTAAAGTTCTTGTCTGTTGTTTAATAGTACATTGCCAAAAAGAAAAGAAAACTCTTCTTTGTTTTAAACCTACTCCCCCCTCATCTATTATCTTGTGTCTCCAAATCTCTTTGATTTCTGCAGACTCATGAAAGTTGATAGAATGCATCATTACCACAACAACCAGGAACATCGCAAACAGCAAGGCTACCTTGAAATACTCCAAGTATTTCCTGTTGAAACAAGTGAAACAAAAATTGTAAAGGGTGGACAATGGATTTCGTCTCCATAGCAACAAGGTAACAGTAAGCACAATCGATTATATTTGTATATTACTGTTACAGGCAAAATAGGATTTGTGAAATGGACCATTGAAAAATTTGAGTGTCAGTGCAGGTTAAATTTTCAACCTATCTTTTTCCTTTCAAATGTTGCAAGAATGCCTTTACTTTCTAGAAATTAACAATTGAAGGAAAATCACATTTGGACTTTCTGTGTAATCTGTACAACGCTAAACACTATAAGTCTTTGTGGTACCGTTCTCCAAACTATCAATCTATGAAAATTCATGGAATAACTTCCTCAAATTTCCTTCATTTCTTAGTAATAACTTAACAGTTGCATCCTTTGAATAATTGAAAATGTGGGACACTTTCTCGGGATTCAGTGGCTAGATTGATTCATAAAGTTAGCGGTTTTCATCAAACATTTACGTTGAAGAAATAACACAGGAATTTTCTTCAACTTGCACTTTTTCTTCTCTATGAGGTCACCAAACCAATCCACTGGGATAAATTAAAGCAGCATGCAGACTCTTGTCTGCAGACTGCAGACTTGTCTGCAGACTCTTGTCAGCATGCAGACTCATGTCAACTTTGTTTAAACTATTTACTACAGGATTCAAAAGAAGATAAATTTGTGTTGAAGTGATCTTAACAAGACTTGATAATCATAAAACACAAATTCTCTCTTGCTGTGAAATTCTAAAGCACATTTCCTTTTGTTGAGAAATCTCTTTTTCCCTCCTCAATTGCTGTAAATAAAGGTACTGTATAATCCCTGGATGGTTAGGTCATGCCTATTCATGAAATTTAACTCTTAAAATTTGACAGGGCCATTTGTATGGAACGTGAGGACGTCAGAACCACTGCCATAATTTTTCTACGATGGAGATGAGTTAAAACTTTAATCAATCTTGTTCCCATTACCATCTAGAACTTCAAGACTGATATACCCACCTTTCTCTTTTCATTGATATTTTCAAGATGAAATAAGAAAATTTTGGTCAAGAGTTAGATTAGAACTAAACTTTTTTACCTAATACTAATTTATCAAAAAGTGTGTTTATTAAAAGATAAAATTCTAAGCCATCTGTTGTTATGTTCAAAGTCATTTCCATTGTTTGATAAAGTTTCCCATTACTATGTATCGTATAAATTGAATTGTTTTATTTTGTTGCATAAGTTTATGTCTCTCTTCTACATTTTCTTACGATATGTGGAATTCATTCACTCAAAATTGAGTTGTCCATCTCTAAGGAGAGACTTAGGAAAATGATGAGTTTCAACATATTTAACAAGAGATTCAACACATTTAACCCATTATTAAGTTCAAATGGTGGAAGATTTGAGAAGACAAACAACATTCTTGAGAGTTATTGTTTTCAATTTAGAACGATTAAACAGTACTTGGACTTCTCTGAGAGTTCAAAATGGACGAAGAAGGAGCCTCTCTTCTGCTTGTTGAACTCATCCATTTCTTCGTCAACGAGGGACAGCTGACTCGTTGATCGATGCTTACGGACTCGTAGTGAGAAAGGATCGACGGGAATATTTGGAGCCCTGTTTGGTGAATAAAACGCACACAAAAAGAAAAAAAAACAATGGTTGTAAGTTTTCATGTTATGTTTCCCAGTAACAGAGAGATATGATAAACAATAACTTTATTTAACCAAGTGCTTTTTAACCTTTCAGAAATGACCCTTGAAATGTGTGAGACTCAGTAATGTAAAACGGCTGGACAACTAAGTCTAACACACCGAACACTGGGTCAGTTGCTCAGACGCAACACAAAAAGTGCAAATTATACGAAAACATGGGACTTTCATGCCCTAAAATAACAGGTTTAAAATAAGTTTAATAGTTTTTGGACAAAGGACAATTGGTGTTCAATGTCACCCATGGGTGTGCTCTGTTTAATATTGATATGAAGTTTTGAAAAAAAAATTGGGTTGAGTTAATTAGAAGGTTATGAAATGATGGAGTAACATTTAACATTTAGGCTTGCACTGAGAAGCAGATATCATCAACATCTACAGTTCTTTGCCTTAAAGGAACATTCCAAACATTTAGCATATTTTCAAAGCTCTGGATAACTTGAACACTGGAATAGCTATAGAATCAAATGGGACTCCCAACCCCCCCCCACCCCCCACCCCCCACCTCTTCAATCAGGACATATCAAGAATAAACTTCCACCGAAAGTCATCCTTTAAATTAAATGGCTTTGCTTAAATGACATTGTTTTCCATGGTTCTTTATTCCAAGATATAGAGTTCAATGAAATAATTTCAAGATTTTTTACTATCATCATCATTCCTGGTGCAATTTTGGTGGAAAATATATTTAAACAGATTATGTTTTCAGGTACCATTCATCTCTTTTTTTAACAGAACTGAATATGAACAACAATAACAGTTTTGTGGCAAAAGATAAAAACAAATGCAGATCTGTCAGCTAAAAGAGCTTAAAACAAAAACAAAGCATTCAGTAGAGTAGCTTCAAAATAATCTATATTTGGCATCATCAGATAACAGATATCAGAAAGAAGAGAGAGAATATTGACACATATATGTTGACAAACTTGACACATATATGTTGTTTACACATATATATGTTATTATATATGTTTTGTATGTTTGTAAACACAGGGAATAAAAAGCATGGCACAGCAAAATCCTATGCTATATGGGCAAATCGCTAATTACAAATGCAAATTTATAGCCTTGGTTCAGTTTCTGTACTCTGAAACCGTACTATTTGCAGTATTTTGATGAGAAATAATATTCATAAACCCAGAAAGATACTAGCTACACGAAAGGGTGAACACAAAATTACTCCCCGGTAGACTAGATTACGATCAAAATTGGTCAAACAGTCCTGACGTAGTAAGTAATTTGATATATATTGTCAGGGTGCGCAAATAAACAATTAAATTAATCTACCTCTTAATGTACAGTATAGGCTATAAATGCAGGTCAATTTGCATGGGACTACTGTACTGTTACTACTGTAATCCTTATTAAACACACACAGCCGGGGCATATATACTGTAAGGCAACTTTGTCAGTTGACAAGTAGGTTCCCTAGGTTCAACAACAATAGCACTCAAAATTGAGGGCAGATCTCCCACCCCCGATTCAATCAATGAATTATGAATTGCAAGGCCTCCAGATTTTTCACATGATCAAATTATGAATTAATCGTGACAAACCACAGAAGCTCAAAAACAAAAATGGAATGTGCTACACCTTTCCAGGTGGTTTAACAACAATGGTTTGCATTTTCACCTGATGAGAGTTAAATTATTAATTTGGAACACATGCAGAAAGATTTACTGACATCAATGAACACACACAGAGTTGAAATTAATTCGCAATATACAATTAGGTCAAGAGACTAGAGTGATGTGCAGCAGACTATCTGTCCTATATGTTTGTAACCTTGATTCAAAAGCCAATTAGGAACTGAACTCTCGGACAGGTAACAGCTAACAAGGAACTGAACTAAGAACTTAACGAGATGACTATGTACTACCCAAGGTATGGCACCTGTTGCTCTGCCGGCTGGTCACAAAGTTTTGAGTGTGACATAACAGGGATGTGCCAAGGATTTCCTGAGTGCCGTCCTGGAGGAGGGGTCTACGGGGGAGGGGGTTTCCCTCTCCCCTTTGAGAAATTGTTCGATTTTTGAAGGTGTTCAGATGCCAAATGCTGGCACTTGTGTAGCTTTTTAAGCACATACACAAGTACTAGTTTTGCTAACAATTTACATTTTAAAATTTTTTTTAGTGAAATATATTACGTACCTGGTAAAAGTTATTAGTTTGTTTCAAAGAGATTTTACAAGGGACCGATTGAGAGCCGTAATTAATGTTTCTCGCATGCGTATAACTGATGCATTATTAGACTGTATGATTTTGGCATCTAGGCTAGGCCCAATTTATGATGAATATATTGTTAGGAATGTCAGGATTTTAGATGAAAATAGTGCTGGGCGGGATTCACGATTTTTAAGACAGTGCTGGGGGGTAATTTTTAGAGCTGGGCGAGGCCGCCCAGCGTGGGCACATCCCTGCATAATTTTGTACCTCATTTAGTGATGTCTGTTTAGGTTATGTCCTGTGCCAGTCTATAAGGATTTCAGACACACAGACAGCATTATATACAGTATCACATCAAACCATGGGGATATCATTGGTCCAAATGAGAGAATCTGTTGTGGTCAATGACTCTGTATGTTAGACTACACATCACTGCAGAATTAAAGGTTTTCTCTGTATGTGTGTGTTTATTTATCATAATTTACCCTCTATATACAGGGATAAAAAATCAACAGTTGTTCTTACAATACTTCCATAAAGAGCCAAGGTTATTCTCAGAAGTTCTGCGGTTATTCTCAGAAGTTCTGCGGTTATTCTCAGAAGTACTGCGGATCGTGTGTGTTCATACAGCAGTTTTGGGTTTTTTCTTCTGCAAATTCCAGTAATTTTACCAAACCTAGTAGAACTCAAAGTAGGATATCTAAAACTAGACATTATTTGAATGTATACCACTTCTCACCAAGAACTTTCTCAGTGTTTGTTCAACAATCAGCTTGGAAAAATCTCCTAATGCTGGAGAGTTTGTGCATTTCTTTCCATGATGAAATGAAACTTAACTTCTGAGACTTACAGACTGCATTGTTATTTGATCCGATGGTAATCTGAAAATTCACCGAACTCAACTAAAACTTCTACTTTAAACGTGCAGGAAGTCACACCTAACATGTACACCAATTTTCACCGCGAACAGCTTTATGTAGAATATATTTAACGTAATGTAAGTGCAAGGAAAGGAGATTTCTTGAGCACAAAAGCTAAACTATAAAACTATATCAACATGACAAGAACTAATTATTCCTTTAAAAAAAAAACGTTAAAACTCACTCAAATTCAGCTTCGTCATCGTTGTCTATGATAAATCCGTCCTCCGTGTATTTTTGATCAAATTTTTGATGGTGTTGGTCTAACAGACTGGTGGTCTCGTCAGCATTGGTCTGTAGTTCTTCATCTTCTGCGATGGTCGGTGTGGATGGACGCATGCAAGTCTTCTCCCCGATAGTCAACGCCTATGAAACATACAGCGTGGAGAGTTTCAACTTCGTACACGATGAGAGGTACAGATATTAAGACAGTTGGCATGTTCAGGAAAGGGGACCCCCGAACCCACTTTGGCAATCAAACTGAACTGTATACTAACTGGACATTATAAGTTTGTTAACAAAAGGACCACAGTTGGAAATTTGATAGTAATTTCTGCATGGTATCTACCAAAAATCAACAGTTGTTCTTACAATACTTCCATATAAGGAAGTCTTCTTCTCCTCCCACCCAACCCCTACCTTACCCGGCCACGTGGATCGAACCTGAAATTCATACACGGATAAAGTTAAAGGGTGTGAAGACTGGCGCACAAAGAAACCTCTCATACCGGGAATCTGACCTAGTTTCGAATGAGGGGTAACAGAAGTGTTAGACACCACCATCGATCCCAAAAATACACACACAGCTTGATACCGTCGGTAATTAGACACTAGTGTACAGTCAGTACATAACAGCTGCGGTCAATACACACAGCACAGTGTACAAACGATACAATGATGGACATCTCAGGTCCAGCTAAAGATAACAAGGTATCACGTTTCATTACTGTCTGCATTTTGTAGCGACAAGAAGAAAACTTCACTTGCAA
>KN891079.1:0-21293 GCA_000934455.1 Apostichopus parvimensis
ATCAGCCATCTTGCATAATAAGCATGTTACATGATATCAACCTTACATATACTCTATTCTCATTTGCATATCATTTGTACAGCTCGTTTCATCTTTTAAATGATCAATATGATCTTTGTATATTGTTTTTAAATTATTTGATTTGTTTGCAAAGCTAACAAAACCAGATTAAATGTTTGAAAAAAATGTTCATGACTATTCATGTAAGGAAGACTATTTCACATCATCTTTCCATCTCTGAGAATCATGAAAGTCGTCCTGGCCAGTTTGTGCACTCATTATGAAACAGACAAAGGGAAGAACTATGAATAAACCACATCAGATTGGGAACTTCTTTCCTGTTCATGAATCATCCACATTT
Organism: Apostichopus parvimensis; assembly: GCA_000934455.1. NCBI lineage: Eukaryota > Metazoa > Echinodermata > Holothuroidea > Aspidochirotida > Stichopodidae > Apostichopus > Apostichopus parvimensis. The sequence continues at coordinate 362 of KN891079.1, forward strand.
CTTGTTTTCAATCATCCACATATCTTGTCTTAAGATTAATTTCTGTTGCGGTCATAATTTTTTCATGCCCTTTTATCTGAAACAAAAAAGCAACTGCAAAGTTTGTATATGATTTTATACAGTATTTGTGATTTAAAGTTTATAGTGCCTTCAATCCTGTTTAAGTTGATTTTTAAGTTTATTATTTTTCATAAACTACTGCTCAGTACAGACAATGTAATGGTTACTTTTCCTTTTCAGCTATTTGAACAATTAAAAAGACCATTAATTGTTTGTAAAGTCTGTATCTAAATAATACCGATTTATCTGTTCATATTCCTGTTTTCAGCTGATGAATTAATGTGATCATTGCAGCTGCACATTCGGTCAAAAATGTTCCATCTTGCTTTCATATGACATGTTGATTGACTAAATTGAAATTATCAGACAATGATTGGTTAGTTTGTTGATTCTAATTTGTCGTAGGTTAAATTTAGTTTCGATTAACACAAGAACTTCATTAATCCTTCTCCAAATGAAGATTAAAAGCTTCCTCTACCAGACATATTAATGAAAGAATAAAGTAGAAAGTAGGAATTAATATTATCGCAAGTTGATTTATATTTCATGTTCATGAGCTGGTTGAGCCGTTGCTTTTGAGTGACACTATGCTCCCTTCACTATTGCTTTTGTTTTTCATGTTGGCTTTATATTAACTTTGACACATCTATAAATATAACGCAACCACAGATGTTTAGATCATGTCATTATCAAGATAATTTGAAGATAAGGTTTGTTGTCACTCTGGTCTGTGTTGAGGGTATTTTATTAAATCCCATCACATCTATGATGCATTTGACAACTATATTCATTCATAGCTTGGCAAGTCCAATATCATGCCTTCATTACATGATATTAGTCAAACAATTCATAACTTCCATAATGATACCATGTGGATGATTTTTTTTGTTTTTTGTTTCAATATTATTACATTTACTATAATTTGTAATAATATGGTGTTGCTTTGGTTGGTGCTCTTATTTTCTTTATTGTTTTCTGTCTTTGTCTTCTTACTTTATTCCAGCAATATGTGTTAAAATTGTTAAAGATAAATATTAACATGATTGCAATACCTGCATTGATGTCATAGGAAATAAATACATTCATTTGTAATACAAATGAAGTTTAGTATCCTGTCATACTGTGGATTTGACAGTCTTGTCACAATATTTGATTACATCTGAATATCAGACTTGGAACTCAAAATGGGTTGTTGTTCCTTGCACTAAGTTGCACAAAGGTACCTTAAAACGTTCACATTTTTATTTTTGAAACAAAACGAAGTTAAAATGCCCAAAAGAAAGCAAAACTCAATCCTCTCAATTGCCAAAATGCACACTTAGCTAAGCACTTGCATACTGTATGTACTACAGTACACAGCAGTACTGTGTCAAAAATAGGTCCAAACATAAGTTAATGTGAGAGAAGAGGAAGACAGCAATATTCACATTATTATTTCTCATGTTAATGATGGTGAGTGAATGTGTAATAGAGACTGAACATTGGTGTACATTATGAGGTCATCAGTATTACCTCCACATATTTAGGATGCCACAAGGTGCGAGAATGCACAGTCTTAGAATTTCCCTGGATGTGGTTGTCCTTTGCTTTTTGCCAGATATTGAAGTCAAATTAGACAATTAACTTACTCTACAAGAGAACATTTTGGGAGTGTTACAATAAGTTGTTTGATAATCCATGAAGTCATTTATTCTTTACTTTCTGTTATATTTGTTTGCAATGATAGTTTCTGTGATGGTGATTATATTTAAGTGTATTCTAGATCCATGTCCAATAGATAATGCTTACTTGTTTACATCTCCTCCATGCCTCCCCACCCCCAAACCAGAAACAGTTGTTAATGTTCACTGAACTAATATTTGCCAGTGATTGCTATATCCAATTCTTTTCATGTAAATGAGAAAGGCAACTATGCCTCTGTCTGTTGTTTAACAATCTCAACAAATATGATCACCCTTCTAAATCATAACAGTCCTAAGAACCGTGGTTGCGATCAAAATCAATGTAAAGTAGATAAGAATGTAAAAGGTTTCGTAATATAATATCTACAACACATTTTACTTATCCATATTTGATTTAGCTATGACAGTCTCCTTTGTCATTTTCTCTTGGATATCATAGTTGACCCGTGCCAGGCACTACAATGCCATGATAATGCTACTTGTACTGCTGATGAAGTGAAGTGTACATGCACAGATGGCTTTTATGGTGATGGGACGATGAATGGGAGTGGCTGTACTGGTATGTCAGTAATCTATTTGTTTACTTTAAAGTGGCCAAAAAATTCAGATTGGTTTGAAAGTCAGATATGATATTTTATATTCCTTTGAAATATATACAAAAGAATTGCACACTATTACTTGTAATGAATATCTTGAACTAACTTATGCACCACATTAACTTCTTGCTCTAATAGAATGTTCACGTAATGTGACTGATGAAAAGTTTGGTTCAAATTGCTTATCACCTTGCACTTGTGCTTCCAATGCTGAGTGCGATTCTGTGACTGGAGTATGCTCTGGAGATGCGTGTGGTGCTCTGATGCCAACAACATGTGATAAAAGTAAGTAGAATCTTACAAGCTATAGAAGCCATAACATTTTGTTACATTTCCTTGGACATGTTATCATAAAGAAAATTTGTGAAGTGAATGCAACATATTTTTCATATTTTGTTTCCATGATTTCACTTTTGAGTTCATGTTAATATGATGCATCTCACCAAATTATTGCAATCTCTGTAACAGCAATATAAATATCCGTGTTAATATGATCCATCTTATGTTGGCTAATTTGAATAATTGTCCTGCATCATTACAATCAGTTAGTGACAGCAGTATAATATCCAATCAATTCTGTATAGTATTGATAAAAATAAATAATATGTTAGATAAATATGCAAGAGGTCTAATTCTTCTGCATTTGAAAGTATGTATGTCCTATTTATACAACACTATATCTGACGTTCACAGGACAAGAGCATAGCCTATTAAATGTTTAATGAAACAGAAACATTTCATTGTTGTTGAAATACAGCAATTAGCAGTCCAAATAATCCCTTTCCTCAATATGATGAAGATGTATTAGCATAACTGAGAGTTGTTGAACCTGATAGACTATTTAACTTTTAATTTTGAACCCTGTTTTAGAAAGACGTAAACTTTTCATGCACACAAAATTATACAAAGATGTCTTTTCTTACAAGTGTGAATTTGATAAAGCATTACTGCATTAGCATAAAGTTTCCAAGGCTAAATGTTGTATTTGCATTAGATAATCTATGCTTTTGTAAGTGAATGTAATGTGTTGTACTTTGTGTTAATGGTTGAGCAGTTTATGCATTGAATCTTCATTAAAAATGTAGTGTAATGTAATTTGCTACTCTTTGTATTTTTAAAATTTTCTTTGCAGTAAATCTAGTTACTCAACTGTTATATAGGGGCATAACATCTTGTTCATTGGATGATTGAACTCTTCGAAAAATAAGATAAATTTATGCATGACACAAGTGAATACTCATTCCACCTGCAGATAATTTAAATGTCATGGTACATGCAGCTGAGTTGGAAGTTGATGAGAAGACAGCATTTACTTTGGTTTGTAATGTCAACTTGGGTACTACTGATGTAAATGTGACATGGATTAACCCTGCTGGTGAGATACAGTCTGGAACTGTTCTAACAGTATCGAATGCAGGAAAAGAAGACAGTGGAACTTACACTTGCATTGCACGGCTAAAAAAACCAACTGAAACTGTGACAAGCAAAAACGACAGTGTTAACATTAATGTCAGAGGTATGTTAACAATGTGTAAACAAATTACACATGATTTTACATCCTTGCAATGCTTGATGAATTATTACAAGCTATTTCCTTTCATTTTTAATTTTACATCAATGCTGCATGTTCTGAAGAAAACGCTGCTATTTTGCAAAGAAATCATGTAAACTTGAATTTGCCCATGCTTACAGTAATTTATATAGGGAGGATAGAGAAGATTGAAAAAAAATACTGTTATTGACAAGAACTTTGAAAGAAAAATATTCTGTATACTCTTAGTGAGACCTTGCATCCTTAAGGGATTTCAGTTTACCAATGAGACAGAAATAATTACTCAATTATGAAGAGTAACATCAGAGGCTTTATAATTACATAATAGAAAAAAAGGGGGGGATTTGCAGGCAGCAACTTTTCAAAGCATTGTTTCAATAAAATACATCCACAACTGCTCAACACATCATAAAAATGTTGAAACCCCATAACATTCAGAAAATAACTGAATGTAATTGTAGAAGTTTTGCTAACAATTTAAGTGGTAATATATATGGTCAACAACACTAACAAAATATGTCCCAAATATATTTTGAGTGAGAGAAAGATAAACATATTATTGGAAAAAAAGGGAAATATTATCGTCACTTTGTAACCAAGACTGGTTTTTCTCATAATGTAAATCAGTGTGTTGTGATCATTCACAATTGAGAAGCTTCATGTGACTGCATTAGTTATCTCAAAGAAACGTTATGCATGCTTGCCAGCTTAAAAACACTTATGTTCATGCATGAATCATTCTTAATATGCATTCCAGACTTGAGATCCTCCTTTCATTTGATATCAGATTTAAGCATTCATATCATTCTTACAAGTACATAAGAGCTGTTCATCATCCTCAAGTTCCTCAACACAATGTAGCAGAGTAAATTCTCTTTCCATTTCTGAGATCAAACAGATTTCTAAATCTTTTGTGAATATAACTGATGTCTTCCACATACACAATATAGTTTTTACTCACAATCTAGGTTAATAGGCTAATTCAATATATGATTGATCATCGGCTATCTATCTTAACTGGATATTTTTAGAATGTTGTTACTCCATTTACATTATCAGACAGGGCATTTCTAAGGCCAACACTTTCAGCTGACTAAATTACATCTCCAAAATCCTTACACATGCATTCCCCTTGTGAGAAATCCCCCCCCCCCCATTCAAATTCCTTATGCACACTCAAGCAGGGTTTACTTCATTCAAAGACAATCTGTGGGAGAACCAAGCTACCACCATAGCTAACTTTTTGTCCACCCCCTAACCTTAGCTTTGTACTCGCTTGCTCCAGACTTCCAAATCCAGTTTCCATCACCATAGGCAATTTCCAATGTGGAAAACTTCATCATCAAATAAGACCCCACAGTACCCCTAGAACTATGGTTAAAATTTCCAATGTTGATTATGGTCTAAGATCCACTTCCATCTCTTGTGATTCATTGTGATTTACATCTTTAGCTGTGTTCTTTGTAAGGTGGGAAATTATGTCGGTGAAACAGGTCCTTGGTTCTGCTTGCAGTTTAGTAATCACAAGAAATATATTCATAATAAATTTGCACAATTTCCCATTTCTCAGCAGTTTGATCGTCCTAGTTACACTTCCAAGGCCCTGAAGTGTGTTTCAATTACTTCTGATTTCACTTTACACTGAGCAATTTGATTTGAATTTTTTGTATTGTCTCACATCACCTGTCTCAACAAAGACTTGGGACCCCTAAAATAACTATCAGTTTCACAAACATATCAAATATTTTCGTTCTCTTCTTTGTTCCTTAATCCCCTTGGTATATAATCATGGTTTATTCAGTACTGATTCCATCAGTGCCACTTTTGTATTTATCTAATGTCACACTTTATTTGTGCTTTAGTTTGTATTTCATGGAAATTCTGATGACCTTTAAAAACGAAAATTAATCAGCACGCTTTATTTCAGTTTTCAAATCATTTGTATCATTCACTCATGTTGTTCAATCCTTCCTTTCTCTACTCATTATTTTTGCATTTTGTTTTTGGGATCATACTTTTCATTATCATTTTAGTTCAAGGTGCAATAAGGTCTGGCTTTGAAAATTTGAGGAAGGCAAGGATTGGAGATAATGTAACATTAACTTGTGAAGCTTTCGGAAATCCAGAACCAACTGTTGAATGGCTTTATAAGAATGACACTAATATCAATGGCATTACTATGGTACCAAGTGAGACATCTTCCACACTTTGCTGTGTTGTTACAAGCAAACTTCATTTCACCAACTTGAAACTTGCAAACAATGGAACATATACATGTAAAGTGAGTGTTGATGGTAATGTGACTGACCGTGAGGAAGTGGACCTTTTTGTTGTCGGTAAGTGGAATGTATCTGTACAATAGTGTACAATACACAGAACTCACTACAGTATGAAATGAAATGAGTCTTGCACAATACTTGCAAATTATAAGCCGAAGCTCATTTTAGGTAGCCACCTTTCAAACATTTATGGAGCAATGAGTTTCTACTTATTTTTATATTAAATTGTCTTACAAACTCAAAATATATGAACCATTCCTTCTACATTTTATGACTCTCACAGTCACTACAATGACTATTTGACATTTGGTCTTTGAGTTGAACCATCAAAATGTACTTTTGTGAACCTTGATATCAGCAAAGTACTTCAGCTAGCTCCTATCTCTGGTAACATTTCTACTAGTAGTGTCTGCTGTATACAAATTATTAATAAAGAAATTTCAGCATTTCGTTTAAACCTTCTTGGATTTTCTTTTAAACATTCTTAGTATATACTCTGTCTGATATATATTCAAAAAAGCAATGACCTCCAATAAATTAAATCATTTAACTTTATCTCACAGATGTTCATCTCATGAATCTTATTGCAGTTATCCATTATTTATTTTTTTTTAAGCTTGATTTCATTGAGCCCATTAAAGTTTGAGCTTTGTGGAAGAAGAAAGTCAGCATTGTGTTTGTATCCTGCTCATTTCATCAACATGTAGTTTTCATATTCGATGTTACAGTAGTTTCTTGCAACAGCATTTGCTTTCGTGGAAATATTGGTTTTGGTTTTGCTTCAATTTTAAACCATCATGGTCTCAGTCTCTATAATATTTATATGGTCCTCCATCAGATTTTCCAGAAATCGGTGACTTGAGTCTACAAGAGAAATCATCTTCTTCTCTGAAGTTCACCTGGAAAGTCAAAGATTATGGCAATGATAATATCACCTGCAAGGCTAATTACTTTGAAATTGGAATCAACAAGGAGATGTCCCAAAGTTGTGAAGAGACCAGCTGTGAATTAAGTAATCTCTCACCTAATACAGGGTATAATTTTTCTGTGGTGTGTGATAACACAGCTGGTCCTAGTAATACCTTGAGCATGACTAGTAAGACCCATGCAACAGGTGAGAAATATTCAATGTTGTAATGTTTTTTATTTCAACATTTATTAAGAAACATACAGTTATTATCCACATCTTCACTTGTACAAATATATAGGATTATATAGAGATGGTTATTGTTTGTGGAGAATCCGCAATGCATTTGTTCATGGAATAGGATGTTAGAGCAGTGTTCGTTGTGTAAAGTTAGTTAAATAAGGTGACAGAACATGCTTTTTACTGTGGCTTTGAATATTCAGGTATAAGACTATAAATTGTATGTTCTTGACAGTTGCTTGAATATTCAACAGGAAAGTTACTTCTACATGACTTGAATATCAAAAAAAATGACCAACTCTTTGATTAATAAGTTGACTGTAGTACTAAAATACAGCTCTATTTGCAAGTGTGACAATTACCACTCCTGTGAAATTGTGAAAGTGCAATATGAATATGTTGTTACCTGTATGGGTTTGATATGAAGAACAGAAGCAAGTTTCTTTTGCATTGTTCTGCACTTTGAGCTTTTGTTCATGGTATGTATTAGCACTTCAGGAATTGTCCTATAGTATAAATTCCTTGAGCATGCGCAGAAGATTTCATTGAAAGACTAACTCAACTTAATAACAGTCAGTTTGTAAAAGTTCTCTCTAAGACTGTGATATATGTATGACAATCATGTTTGGTTGTTTTCACTGGAGGTTGTTGAGATATACTGTAGATACTAATGTACCTACTGTGTACTTTGGAGTATTCAAGGGTACTGTAGCATGGAAGTAAAAGTCATGGGAAATCCTGATTTCTTGTTGAATTATTTTTGATTGAGTAAACTACTAGCACTTTTGCACAAAACGGTCATCAGATAAGTTTAATGAGCTAGAAAATGCTAAGATAGGTGGACAAGTATGTATGAATTCTAATCAAATATTCATAAAATTATTTCTTCACAGGCATGATATACAGTACATCCAATTAGTTGGTGGATTTAGTGGGTTAAAATATATATTTTCATTGGTTTGATTGCGCATGTATGGAGAGGGTATATTGTGTGGTGAGACTAGCACTCCCCATCTCAACAATGTTCATTTTCAAAGACTGCGTACTGCTATGTATGGCACCATTTGTCTTACCTACTGTAGTTTGACTATAAATTTCAAGTGTTTTGTCAGTAATGTTTCCAGTTAATAATAACATATTACTTATTCGATATCAGTCTGAGCAATGAGAGTTAACAAAACTTTCTAATGCCACACAATATGAACTTAATTTACATGTAGAAATGCTGGGTGGTTGACTCAAGTGTTCTACCTGTGTCATTTTGCAGCACTAACAAAAAAAAAAGACATGCTTCAGAAAGTGCAAGTTAAGTTTAACTTGAAACATCATACATGTTTCAAAGAGATACGTTCTTCAGTAATTACCATGACCTTTGTGTACATGTTATAACATGTTTATAAGAACAATAGAAAACATAACTGATTAACTGATGGTACTAACATGCTATTACTTTTAAAATAAATAAACCGCTAGCTATGTAATGTTCTGGACTGCATCTTTCCAAGTTTTGCTAGCATCTTATCTGTTAAATTGTGAAGCCCCATTAATTGCACTCTCTTGAGAATATTACTATAACCATAGATATCCTATTCCTTGATACTATGTCATAAATTTCTATTTACTTACTCAGTCCCAGAAGAAGTTCCAGACTTTAATGATGCTGTTATGAACAGCACTTTCATCACAGTGACATTAACGCCAGTTTCTACTGAAAATGGACCAATAAGGTATCTCAGAATATTCCTTTCAATCGGCTGACCAACAGTACCTATCATTCTGACCATGATGTGTAACTATATAGGTCTATGGGTGTGTGTGTGTTTATAGGAATAAAGGCAAAACTGCTGCATAAATTTGTGCAAAGGCTGGATCTTGAAGGAGGTTACTTTAAAAGGCCTTTATTGCATTATTAAAAACAATGTATGTTTCCCTCGAATACTCACAACACGGGCACAGACTGATTAGGCTGATACTGTCAACTTGAAGAAGTTGATGTCCAAGCACCAGGACAATATATATACCTGTTGACATAATTTATGCAAATTGTATAGCCGTAGAGAAGAACAGAGTACATTTTATTATATTTTTGTAAACTCCGTTTTCCTCTCTTCCTTTTCCTAAGGATTTACATTTCGTAAATGTTTGTGCATACCGGAGCACTTATGTATAAAGGATTCTCATCAGTGTTGATATAGGTGTTTATATAGATTCCATAATGAAATGTAGACTATTCACCATAGTTGCTCATAACAATTTATGTGTAATGACCCATTAAAAGTATTTTCTGGTGGCTACAGTTGATTAGTGAGAGAAATTACAGACAATTTTGTGAATCTAACTGTGAAAACCACATCCTCATAGCATATTGTATTGTGAAGATATGAATTTTTATAATTTAGTGACATTTTGTAAATGCATCTGGCAACTGTGGAATGAATGATATCATCAGAGTACTTCAGATGAAAATGTCTTTGTGTTTCTTTATAATTTGTCAATCATTTATTCACAAACAAAAAGAATATTGCCACAAAAAAAAGATACATTTGATGAAAGTCTAAGTACAGAAACTTTGACAGCTTTGCAAACATTCCAAGTGTATCAGGTTTTAAAGCTTCCAAGGAGCATTTGCCCAGATGACATCACAGACCCCCCCACTGTGAACCAACTTTCTGGAGTAATTGAAGGTTTAGCCAGTCAAAATAGGTTACTATCAGTCAAAGTTAGGGGAATGATATGAGATGGGGGTCTCAACTAGCAGTGTTGAATATTTTTCTCTTTGATATAAATGTCACATTGTTTGTCTCCAGAATACCCGGGCTATAAGGTTGCTTATGGCTTAAATGTCAGGGACCACATGGTATTGTTTCGAGTTGAAAAGTTTGATAATGTGTAGAATAGCAAAGGTAGCATCAATGGTTGTTCTGTGCAATTCATTTCAAGGCATTGCTGGAGTAGAATGCTCTTGAACGAAGAAGAGTAGAACGCTCTTGAGGGATACTTCTGGAGATGATCTGAACACATTGTGGTTTATAATGTCAACAATGTGAACTGTTGTATCATTGGTTCATTTATAGAAATATCTTATGCAACAACAGAAAGTTTGATGAAAACACTTTCGTGTTATTATTTAAATTGTAAATCTTTGATCATACCATTACTTTGGTGAATTGACTCTCTTTTCTTTATGTAGTTGCTATGAGTTTGTAGTTGCTGAGAGAAGTAAAGTTGGAACTGACCCAGATAAGGATTTCCCATTCAGTAGCATTGAGGAAAATTCAGATGCTCCATACAGAGCTATTGTTATGAACCAGTAAGTACCATTCTGTATTTTCTTTCTAAAATGTATTCTTTTCCTTTTGTGAAGCTTGTAGACAAACTTGTAGACAAACTTGTTTGAAGCTTGTAGACAAGTCTGCTAACCTACTCAGATAGGATTTTAATTTATCAAAAGGGCAAAACAGCCATATTGCAAAGCTTTGGAAAAAGTTGAAGGTGTTGCATAAATGCAAAAAGGTGCTATTATTTTGCAAATTTTGTATTATTGTTGAAGAACTTTTGACTTGTAAGGTTGCACCTCACATACATACATGTTATATATTTATCTACTGAACACTAGGTTTTTTTTGTAAGACATCATGTCTGGCCCTCTCGAATTTATACTTGGAGATTTAATCCCTCAATAGGAATACATGGTAATATGGAGGGTGTTTAGATACAACATGGTGCCATAAATTGCAGTAATGTTATAGGTCTATCCTGCACTAGATTTGAGGAATACTTGACTCCAGTGCCAGTGACTCTGTAAGTTGTAACACTAAATATTAACATCATAAAATGTCTCCCCAAGCCAGAATAAATTTTATTTGGTTCACGAACTGATCCCTCAACACTGCAAGCGATATGCATTTAACTTATGCATAGACCATACTTATACTACTAAGCTTTGTTTGCGCTTGTTGCATAGAAGACTTCTCTAATAGCCCAGGATCCACAATGACTTTGTTTCATCTCTATAGTCCGAGATCCAAAATGACTTTGATCCATCTCTAGTAGTCCGGGATCCACCATACTTATACTACTAAGCTTTGTTTGCGCTTGTTGCATAGAAGACTTCTCTAATAGCCCAGGATCCACAATGACTTTGTTTCATCTCTAATAGTCCGAGATCCAAAATGACTTTGATCCATCTCTAGTAGTCCGGGATCCACAGTGGCTTTGTTTCAACTCTAGTAGTCCGAGATCTACAATGACTTTGTTTCATCTCTAGTAGTCTGGGATCTACAGTGACTTTGTTTCATCTCTTATGCATAGACCATACTTATACTACTAAGCTTTTTTTCTGCTTGTTGCATAGAAGACTTCTCTAAAAGTCCGGGATCCACAATGAAGTTGTTTCATCTCTAGTAGTCCGGGATCCACAGTGACTTTGTTTCATCTCTAGTAGTCCGGGATTCACAATGACTTTGTTACATCTCTAATAGTCCGAGATCCACAGTGACTTTCTGTCATCTATAATAGCCCAGGATCCACAGTTACTTTGTTTCATCTCTAGTAATCCAGGATCCATAATTACTTTGTTTCATCTCTAGTAGTCCGAGATCCACGGTTTCTTCGTTTCATCTCTAGTAGTCCGGGGTCCACAGTGACTTTGTTTCATCTTTAGTTGTCCGGAATCCACAATGTCTTTGTTTCATCTCTAGTAGTCCGATATCCACATTGACTATGTTTCATCTCTAATAGTCCGGGATCCGCAGTGACTTTGTTTCATCTCGAATAGTCCGGGGGATCCACATCCACTTTAATCAGAAGGGTGTGAGATGGGGAGAGGAATGGGTGCTGTTATGATACATTGTTATGTTTGTAGCTTTACACTTTAGTGCCTTTATTCATAATACTTTAATTACTATTGGTGTTTAGGTGTACTGATTTCAAGTTTACAAGTTATGAAATAAATAAGATTATTTTTCATGTACAGTAATGAATATAATGCTCGAAAGAAAGTGGATATAGGAGGAGAAGGCAACCAGGAATCTACCTGTGAGTTGCCTGGAAACAGCAGAAGGAAACGAGCTTCTGAGTTAGTCTCCAGTCAAACTCTCACTGCCAGAAATGATCCTCTGGAAAGTGCAAGTAATTACAGTATCTTCCTACGAGTCTATGTACTATCAACTAATGGAAATGTGAGTGTTATCTTAACATATTTCAAAGTGTGTATTGATTAATTGATTGATTGTTAATTGATTGTTTAGACCTTCGATGCCTTCTCTAACCTTACTAATATTGTAAACCAGCTTCACTCTAAAGTGCACCTGGCCATATTTCCACTTGCTTTTCATGCTAGGTTACTATTAGTGAGTTAATTTTTTTGTATGGTTGACTTGTTATTTTTCATGATTCACAGTTACTGGTATACCACACCTGTTGGTTCTATTCCATCTCTTCTTATTTGTCACAATAATATAAACCTGTTTGAAGAGGTGCAGTAGTATTTGGTGGTAGCACATGAATATATATAGAAAACCCCCAAAGCTTACATGCTTTAATACACACATCCATCACTGTGTACTTGATTTAGTATAGCATAGCAAAATACTATACAACGCTCAATTTACTTGTCAAACAAAATTTTGTGTTCCTAGAAACTTATTTAATTCAATTTTAAAAAGTTAAATTAAAATTATTTCTTGATTACTATAATAGTTGCAGTCTGGCTTATTTCTTCTCTTTTTCCTCATTAAATGACATTTATATATTTCATTAATCTCTCTTTCATTTTTATCTCTTTGTTTTTTATGTAGTATGATTATTCATCTAGTAACTATCAACACTATCAAACAACCAAGGAGGAGATGAGCCCTCCATCAAATGGTAATTTATCTGTCTATCTTTTGCTGAAGATTTCATTTCAAAGTTTCAGGCTTTTGTGTTTAATATAAGAAATGGAGAAAGCAGTGACTCCCACTTTCATATTATATTGATCTTTGTATTAATTGCCAGTGCTCATCTCTTGTTCTGGCATATTATTGTAGAACAAAAGAACCTGAAGTGGAAAACAATATTAAAGAGTTAAATACATAGTTTTATAGTGCCAGTCGATTCTTATGTAGGCAGTAACATATTCATACTATTGAACTGTAGCGAATTTGATTTTGTTTCCACTTTGGTATCAAACGTCAAAGCCAGACGACTATACCTTAACCTTTCGCACAAAAGTTGTTGTTCTATTAAAGTTATAACCCTCCCACCTCCCTTCTCCCACCCCTTCCCCTTTACATTTCTATTATATAAATGACAATTTAACAGTCAGAGCTCTAGCCACTATTTAATCTATCATAGATATATGCCAACACAACCCCCTTATCTTCCTCCTCCTCCCCCCCCCCCTCCCCCGGATTTACTAAAGTTAAGTTTATGCGTTCACATTTCTCTTTGCTTGCAGGAGGAGCCCTAGCAATTGTACTCACTCTTCTAATTATCCTAATCATTGGCATAGTGATTGCAATATATTTCGTTTGGTAAGTGTATTAAACCTCAACATTATAGTAAGTAACAAGTGATCGTTATTACAAAGAAAGTCAAATTGGAAAGAGTTTTATAACAAAGCATAAACAAAACAGGTTTTTGAAATTTCATGGATGATTTGACAAAGATGCGCTTTTAAGTTAAAGTAATTGAGGCATTAGACCAAATGCTACACATCAAGGCATTTTTTGTGTTTAAACTTTCTTTCAACTTTGTGATATGAGTAAGCAACCAACAAAACCTTCCATGAAAGTTCATGTTTAGAAAGATTTCAAAATTGGAAGCATTGTCATATATTTTTCCCGTTGAATATACAACAACATATGTTTCATGATTTAAAAGACAAATTTCAACTTATGTTGTTATAAGTTGTAATCTTTTATAAAAGTAAAGGATTTTATTTATTTTTAAGTTATTATTGTTGTTGTTCGGTTGTGTTCGGTTGGTAAGCTTATTCATATTGATACTTCCTTTCCATGACACTTTTCAAACAAAATAATTCATTGAATTTAATTATTCATATTAAAAGGTGCTTTCTAGCTTTTATTCTGAAGTTGAGATAACTTGCTTCATTCTAACAGGAGAAAACGAAGGAATGAAAATCATGCTGAACAAGATGGTGAAATTATAGCTTTGGGTGAAAACGGTATCAATGGTAAGTTCAAACATAACTTCATTGGAGTGTTTTTCTCATTGAAAAAAAAAATTGAACAAGTTGATAGGGACGGCCATTTGATGTACTTTTGTAGCTCATTGAATGAATATGCAGATCATGTGATGAATATGCAGATCATTGGATGAATAATATAAGAGGGATATATTGAAGACCACATGAGATTTACTATTTCATTAAGGCAAAGGATTTTAATTTGTGAATCAACAGAAGGAAACTTGAAGCCATGACCTTCAATTACTTGTTCCTTTATCACTGAGATTTTAAGTGCCAAAGTTCTTTTATGGCCTACCATCTGACTCCCTGTTTCATCCTGTCCCCTCTGTACTCCTCCAACCCCACCCCGCCCCCCCCCTCCCCCTTGGATTTCTGACCCACCCCGCCCCCCCCCCCTCCCCCTTGGATTTCTGACGACCTAAATTTATGAATGCTGCGGATGAATTTGCCATCTCATAGAGAATAACAGTTGTCAAAATAATATTCAAAAAGGGTATCGTTCCACTGATTAGTTCTTGAGAGTGATAGGACTAAAGTGAAAGGTTTGCACATCAGTTTCTGTTATGCTGCTGTTATTTGAATGTTAAGGTTTTTGATATCTCCAACAGGACGCAAAGAAAATGACAAATTGGGCCAGGATAATCCTGCATTTGGTGAGGATTTGGGTATAAGGTTGAACTAACACCCTCAACACAAATTCACCGTAGTCATAAAGTAACCCTTGTCATGTCACATTAAGGATTACATAGAAATGAAAGCACTTGTTTAACACATCCATTGTTCACTTTCACATCCCACCAACAAAACCACTTGATACTTTGATACTGGTTAGAACCTCCACCTGTCAATGAACACACATGTTCATCTTTAACATGGGTTTCATATTATTGTACACTGCACATATTCCAAACACAGTTGCTTAGTTGTACATTTCATTGAGATATGTAGAGATAGAGAATGATGATTTATATTTAGATGTGTATAGTATCACAAAACAAGAAAACTAATAAATGGCAATGTTACAGTGAATAATTTATCGGGTGTCGAATCGCCAAAATTCTATGCAAGTGGGCAAATTGCTATACAAGTGCTAAGATGCATAGCAGGTTTGTGTACACAGAACCATAGTAATTTTCATCAGGGACATATACTCATAGCCATCAAAACGGGCAAACAAAATGTTTACTCTTAATTACTCCCTGAAGTATGAAGGATACTGCGTGAAACTTGTCAAAAATGGAGGATAGAAATAAGCTTCTGTTCGGATCAATGTCAGTTTTGAATAAATTTGAATACTCCGAGGCACATAAAACTCTCACATCTCACGAGATTTTAACTTTCTCTGGATAATTCGCCTGCAATGCTTGTGGAGTCTAAATTAACTCAAAAAAAATCTACAGCGTTTCTTAGATATTGTGTTTGACTTACGTAGCCCAATTTGCAGACTATACATATTAGTCCTCTCGTAGTGTTTGTTCCGGTAATTTTGTGCGTTCTTGTCCAAAAGAGTCGAACAAACAAAAGCATAATTTGAATATCACTGATTTTGGTTAATTGGTTTAAATCATTCTCTATGTATATATTTCTATGGCACACTCTTGGTTTTTGTCACTTGCAATTCTATCACTGAGAACTAGTTTAAAGCTAACATTTTTTGGGATGCATAGAGAAAACCAAGTAGGGAATAGTTTTATGGAAATACAGATGTAATTTTCATCATGGAGAAACAATGGATGTTGTTTTTCTTCTTGAATTGAATTTGTTAATTTTTTTTCAATCATGTTTTCATTTGTTATTTTCCTATTTCCTTCATATTATTTATCTATGGATCTAACCCACGCCACACAAACAGATTGTCATACACGTACCATTAAGGAAACGGTGTACACTGCAAACTACTAGAAGACATGTACAAACACACACAACTTTCCTCACTCATACAATTCAGTCCCTGATCATCACATGTATTATATTCTGATATAATTTGTGATGATTAGTTTCTCTCCATGTAAATTAATAGTAAGTCCAATTTGATCAAATACCATCAATCTACAGTTTATTCACTTCAGGAATTTTGAACACATACACTCTGGGTTTTAGTATAGCTAGAGGAATAACATTCAGGATCATGCCCAGACAATAATTCTCTCAAACAAGAATATATTGGTGTATTCCAGCGCGATTGAAACTCTCGTTAGATAACTGGAGAATCTATTCCAAGCCAGGCCTTCATAAAATTATTCAATTTATTTCCGACCACCATTGCTATAATAGCAAAGTGAGAGGACTGGAGTGTATATTTCTTTGTATTTCCCTTAGAACTACAAAATCATTAAAAGATCATACGAAAGAAGGCAATGTTGTTGGGTTTTAGTGAAACCTTCTACAAAAAAAACGCTGCTATATCCTTTGGAGTTGGAACTTAAACTACAAATCTAGCTTGAAATATTTGTTTTCTTTGATACCCTTTACGCTTATTTAAGTTGCTTGATTGCTTTGGTACTTCTTCCTACAGTTAATGCTGCAGCTATTAGCCGTTCTCATTGCTCCAACTAAACTAACCATGTGCTTCTCATAGTCCTGGTCAGATCAAATGGTTACTACCTTGTATGTACATTACTCTACAGAGATCATAGAAATCTAAAATAACAGGGGCGTTCATCATTCAGATCCTTTTTTGGGGGTGGGGTTTTTTTCTTGGTGGGGGGGAAGGGTTGGGGGCAAGTAATTTCCTTAACTTCTTCTAACTTCAAAAGTTAGAAGAAGATAGGCGATGTTGAACGCATTAACTCCCGCTTTTTATGATTTGAAAAGTATTTAATCAGCCTTGCAAAAATTGCAGACATGGGTAAACTTTGATGCTGAGCTTATATATGATTTCCCTATAGACGTACAGCTTGAGTCACGGAAACGTGTATTCTGTAGCTCTCAAAGCTATTATAATACAACTTTCAACAATTATTTAACAAGTTGCTATTTACGGTTTTCTTTTGTGTTGTAGTAATATCAATTATTAAATCATAACCGCAACAGAATGAAACTAATACAGAAAGGTGTTGGAACTTGGTACACAGTAAGGAATTCGGAAATATTAATTTGATGTTAGTCTTTCACTTTTCAAACTTATTTTATTTTCATACTCAATTACCGTTAACACCCAGTGTATTTTTCAAACCGATGAGTAGCCTTTGAAAGTTCAGTCATTTCCTATTTAGATCAAACAGATTCTTCTCCTGGCATCAATAACGGTTTTGAAATTACCGGTGAGCATGCATAGTTTTATTACCTACACGTTTGTCTGCGCCAATTCATTTGTAGATGCCCGGTGACAACTCTGCACATCGGCATCAAGACCATAATAAAACTTCACCAAGCAGAATTAAGCACCAAATATGTTTTCGCTCTGTAGTAGTTTAATTGTTTCAGTCCAAATCAGTATATAAATTACAGTCATCACCTTTGGATCAATTTTTACATTAATATATTGTTTTACAAACAAAATAATAGTTATTATTCTGAAAAAAGTTTAGATTATATTTTTAATATAAAAAATTTATTTATAATAATAAATATATAACAGATAATAATAAAATAGTGTAGTAGTACCATAAATGCCAAATTTTACTTGTAATACATGATGCATTTATATGTTCACAAAGGTTCTGCAACAATTGGAGGTAATAGAATCAAAAATTTATTGGAAATTTTATTTGTAATGTTAATGAAAATCCTCTCCAAAACTAGCATTTTTGCTCAAATTTAATTGGCTTTGTAAACTTTCGCACAAATCATGTATTGACTGTAAGTGCAGTTAATCTCTCAATTGAATCCATAATTTTGTGTCCAACAGTGTTGCCTTAAAAGTCCAAGTTGCTTCTTTCTTCTTACACAAAATAAAATTTTAATGAGGCGTTTTCTTGGTTTATATCACTAAATTCATTACCTGTTCAAACGTAAATAGAGAAAAACAAGTCCTTTGGAAAATTAAAATAACCAAATATTCCACTAATATATATTTTAATGTCACTCTGTTGTATGAAGTAGTTGAATTCTTTAGTCTATAGGTACAATTTTGACATGAATCTCATTTAATAATTACTTACACACACAAATTTTCTCTGGTGTTGCTGTTATTAACTGTCTTGCAAATGATCATGCTTTCGTGTTCAGCATTCTTCATCAAATTAACCCACTAATCATTAATAAGCTTCATACCATGTCTGGCCGGCCCAAAACGACTGGACGTTTGCTTTTTTTTTTCTTTTTTTTTAGCATATTTGAAGTGGAAAACCTGCCGAAAAACATTATTTTTAGAGATGTGATTTTTGCCTGATGCAATGTGGAATAATATAAATCACGTTGCTGAAATGTGCTACCATTTGATTGCTCTTATATCATTGGTCATTACCAGATTTAAAGAATTCGACTATTCCATGAAAATGATTAAATTCTGTTAATCAAATTCAATTGGCTGTAAAGTGGTTTTATTGAAGAAAAATATTTTTTTTGCTCAACGCTTGATTTTGTTTGTAATGCTGCTTTATTGATTTGGCAGGTTTAAAACAAGCACATAATATTTAGACCTTACACTAGCAGTGAGGCTTTATTGAGGTTAGAAATTAAATTGTGCTCAAATATTATGTCTCCTTGGTTCATTGGCTCCCTACAAATACTCATTTCTGTTCAACTTTTGGGGGTGAGGGGAATTAGATGTAGACTTGGACTGATAATTTCCTCTGAGAATATTCTTATACATATAGTATGTTTCATGTGTTTCATCAAAAAACACATTTCATATTATCAATCCGTTGAGATTTATCAATTATTAATTTATTATTATTAATAATGCCATTGTAGTAGCAGCAACAATTATCATGCTTTGCTTCTTTTTTATTTTTTATTACTTATGAAGTAAGCATAGACCGCTGCTATAATCGCCTTTTCTTGTTTTTACCAACAAATTCTTGTAGCAAGAGGTGTGATTATTAGCAGTTCTCTCACAGTAGAGGTTCGAATAATTTTGTCTTTTGTTTAGCAAGTCAAAGCAGGTTACTACACAGTATTTCAAGGGCATTTCCTTTCATATATCCAGTCAGTTCTTGGAATTCATCAACCGAAGCTTTATACCAACATTAATTTGCTGTCGACTTTCTCACGGCATATGTTTCATGTAGGCTATTATGTCTTTATATGCAGGCTTAACTGCAGTTAGCCAGTGGTCTGTAATATAAATTTAACTCTGCACTTTATAGTTCTAAGTAACCAGTTTACTCCATTTCTTCTATATAAATATTTCCTGTCTGGTTGTTATTTAGAATTCAGCCTTCTTCCCTTCTGAAGCAGTGTAATATTTACAAAAAGAAGGGATGGAAGGGGGGTGGGGGGAACAAGTAAAGGTTTCAGCCAAATTTGGAAAGTGAAGTGTTTGACCTAAGGTAATTGCTTGATGTGCTTGATTTACAAATGTCTATATTTGATATTAAAATCATCAGCATGTTAACTGGAGTCCAATCAATATCAAGCATACCTCCTAAATAATATTACAAATTTTTATATTTCCTCAAGTGGACTAATTTAATAATGAAAGAATCACCTTTGTTTTAGGAAGACTTTCATAACCGTCGGAAAAGGGCAATGACAATGCATCCAACGTCGGTTGCTAGGGGAGTTGTGAAACTACAGATTTTAACCAGCTATAGAAATGTTTAAAGGAAACCCCTTACACCACAAGGGTTTTATTAGACTCCAGACAAAATGTGAAAAAAACTAAGTTGCTTCCAGATTGATTGATTGATTTAATTAGCTGCTTAGTTGAATATTTCTTTAGCACAGTATTCTGTCAAACTATGAACCTTCTTTTATTCTTTTGGCACCTTATGAAGCTGTTTAGCCAGCGATTTTAGAACACATCTGTGTCACCATTGAAATACACATGATCACAACATAGTTTCTTGAGTTACGGTTTCCGTTAATGTGTACACATCAAGGTGTAGGCTTAATAATATGTCTCAGTGGCAACCGTTTACAGCTTGTATGTCAAGTAGATTGTGCATATGGCAATTTGCACAATAGAATGAAAATTATTCTGAACAGTGGCATAGGTTTGATGTGTCATTGTATTTAGGTGGAATCAGCTGTATGTGAATATATACATGAAAAAAAAACTGCAAAGCCTGGCAACATTATTTCTGTCTTATTATTATTATTAATATTATTACATTTTTGCTGTTTGCATCAGTGCTGCTATCGGTGCTGATATCAATGCCACATACAAGAAATTCATATGTATCACACTATATCATTTTCAATGTTTATGAATCTGTGAGTATTGAGATGAATTTTAATATTGACAACTTTTTGAGAAAAAAAATTAAAATTGACGACATTTCCGGCATAAACCAAAAATGTTTTTTTTTTTTTTTTT
>KN891081.1:2405-16059 GCA_000934455.1 Apostichopus parvimensis
TTCATGTAGTTTATTTTCTCTACTCTTAATTGTTACCTTCTTTCCTTGTTATTTGTTATTTTTTGGTCACTAGCTCGATAAACTACTATTGTTTTTCTAGTGTTCTGTTTATACTATACCACTTTGTTCTATTGTTCTTATGTATAGACGAAATAAATGAAATGAAAATGAAAAAAAAATGAAAGTATACCATCCTCCTTGTTGACATCTTAATTGTATGATATGGCACACGGTTAACTCCGTATATAGCTGAATTGGGAATTCCCCATTGCTCAATCTCGCCATCCATTTGTAACCCCGAATGCGCTACCTAACATGCATATGATGCATGAGGTATGTATGCCTTTGACTAGACTGAAAACATTGCAATGATGTCCCCCTTACGACGTATAAGTAACTGTACTGATCTGTGATTAGTGAAAAGGACTTTAATTAGCAGTACTCCAACGTTTATTTCGATAACTGATATGATATCTTTGTGATTGTTAGATTCAAATTTAAAATGTTCATCTCGATGATTAGACTGGACTGGACTTTGATCTTTCGATAAGACTAATTATTTTAGGTTAGAATTTAGGTTAGAACTTAGAGTGCTACAGATGCAACAATTTCAACTCGTACAGTAACAACGTACAGTGTATCGCGTTAGTTAGACTATTGTATCACAAGCTGTTGCGATTTGTGCCCATTTGATACGACCGCAGTGTATTGTAAGTATCACTTACTGGATCCATGCTATTTAGATAGTGATCTAGCTAAAGCCTACATTCGAGCCTATCCTTGTTTCGTAACAAGATTTCAGTTGAAATACAACTATGGTATAAGCGCACCCTAACCAGCACTGCAGTTCTGCATGCTCTATTACTAATGTGTAATTATACCTTATACACACCACTCAGTCCCATCACCTTCTGTGGATCAATGGGAGGGGTTATGGTAGGGGCAATTTCAATCAGAGGGACATCTTCACTAGTATAATTACTGCATTGATTCATTTGGCTATTAGTGGAGTGATTGTATCACATTTTATTACATTCTATGATTTTATGATTTTTCTATGATTATGATTTTTTAAATGATTTTGAGATCCCAAACTTTTTGACTTAAAATTACCCCAATTTTGAACTTTATCACCTTGACAACCCAACAGCTAATGTTGGGAAGGGGTCTGTTGGGAGAAGGATCGAGGACCCATCTCGTTTTGAAAAGTTTCATATGACTAACTGTGCCTATATATAGTTGCAAAGTAGTTTTATATATATTGAAACTTTCAAACTTTTCATTAATTTGCACTCATTCGGTAAGAATGAGTTGACCATATAGTAATTGGGTATTTGTGCAAAGAAAATAATGATAAAAGAATCAGCAATAACAAAATACTATCCTTCACATCAACATGTTGAGCAGCTGGATTCAGACGAATATAGGTTGAGTCTGCAACACATTCTACCAGAATATATCACTTGAATATGTAATACATCTCTATTCAACAGATCAGCCACGATGCCTTCTTTAACTGAAATTCTCATCATTTTGGGAGAACTGTTAGTTCTGCTTGTAAAGCTGTTATTTTTCTTCTTGGAAGCATGCTATCGGTTGGTTGTTCCTCCGAGCCGGAAAGATGTGGCCGGCAAAGTTGTGCTGATTACTGGAGCTGGACATGGAATGGGCAGATGCACGGCCAAGCGATTCGCCAAACTACAAGCTCGTGTCGTTATTTGGGATATTAATGAAGCAGGTATTTGTCATTACGGGGGGGGGGGGCACTTTTCACAGTGCATTGCCCTCTTTAACATGTCGTTAATATCCTTTTCTCCAGAGCTGTAAAATAAGTGTCTGTGCTCCTTCCCCCTTTATTTAGTTTTGCACAAAATGGAAGTTGGTGTGTCTAGCCTGACAGTACTCATGCAGGTCGTTGACCTTGGATAGTAGCGGGGGAGGGGGGGAAGAGGGACATTGACCATGGCGATCCCTTGACTTTGGTGGCGGCCCCTAGGCACAGCTTGCCTCGCCTCGTTCTTTGGTATCAATACTGCCTTTGCAAAATTTTAAGCAACATGAGGTCAGTCCATGTCAAATCAACAGGATTTTTGGCAAACTCTGGCCACTGTGTTGGATGTTTATGATATAGATATAGAGTTTGATGTTTCCCAAATGCTGCAAATGGAGGAAAAATTGGCAAAAAAATAAATTAAACTCTTTGTTTGCTTGGCATATGGTCACATCTCATGTCCAAGCCGCTTTTCAACAGCACCAAAATCCCTGTATTAACTTGGAAGGCACTTTTTTGCATGTAGAGACCATTGCAAATCACTCACGAGAGAATAGATGACGTTTGGGTAATTGTCTCCTGTAGGTAATGCGATGCTGTATGTACTTGGATCATCACTTCCGTTATTAAGATATCTCCTCTTTGAATCATTCTGCCAGGTAACAGTAGAACGGTCAAAGAAATACAATCCAGCGGAGGAGAGGTTTATGCTTACACTGTCGATGTCACAAAGAAAGAGAAAGTGTATGAAGCAGCAGAAAAGTGAGTCATTATGCAGATAGTGTTGTAATGGGTCTTGATGTAAGTTGTAACCTGTCTTGAGTCAAAGACATTGAAGACTCGCCCAAAACCGTGTGCTGCCCTCTGAAAAAGTTAACTTTCCATTGCTTGCAAGTGAAGTTTTTTTCTTGTCGCTACAAAATGCAGACAGTAATGAATACCTTGTTATCTTTTTATCTGGACCTGAGATGTCCATCGCTGATTTGTACACTGTGTTGTGGGTATTGACTGTAGCTGCCTGTATTGACTGTACACTAGTGTCTAGTTACCGACGGTAGCAGGCTGGGTGTGTATTTTCTGGGATCGATGGTGGTGTCTAACACTTCTGTTACACCTCATTCAAAACTAGGTCAGATTACTGGCATGAGACGTTTCTTTGTTCGCGAGTCTTCAATGCCTTTAAGTTGTATTAAGTCCTGTATCGAGTGTAGATGTTATGCGCTATCGACCGATTAGCGCCATCGATCGATAGCGCTGCGCTATCTATGGATCCGTCATTAGCGCAAGCATCGGTAGATCGGGCAGGTATCGATCGATGGCGCAGGCAGATCGACGGATTGTATGTCTATTTTTGATAATGACTATGTTTTTTTTTTAATTTCAGGATGACGCCAAGTGCTGTTTAAGGGACACCTCACCGATTTTTCTTAAAAATGCCCGTTTAATTACCATTTTCTATGTAAATATTTATGATAAATTCAATAAATTGGTTGTATCATGGAGATAGCCTAAATCCATTGCTGAATCAGGCATATGTATCAGGTTGTATCATATGTCTTCGGGCCTAGGTTCTAAGAAATCTGCTAATTACTGATGTGATTGGGCCAACAGTGACTATCGACCTCATATAGTGATATAGTGACGATATATAGTGACGATATTCGTAAAAATGGAAAAAGAGCCAGCTTTTCGAGAACACATGCAGGAGACCGTCGACCGCCAAGCTGCTTCAACAAAGAACCCAGTCATCAGCACGGAGAAGTACGATGCCATAAAATCTCATCTTCTTGATCCAAGCATCAAGGTGGACTCGCACTTCCGACATTGGGTCAAAACACGGAATTTTCAGATTGTCTACCTTCCTGGCCTTGGTCTTAATCAAGTTCTGGTCATCTCAAACGAGCAGAAGATACAAGTTGAGGGAAGCGCCAAGTTCCTGCGAGTTGTCCATGCTGACAACGTGTTCGATGTCGTAAAGGGTATTCACGTAGACGAACTCAAGCACAGCGGGTACAAGAAAGTGGCTACACGACCCACGAACTATCGATTGATAGCGCAGCGCGATCTACCGATGCTTGCGCTAACGACGGATCCATAGATAGCGCAGCGCTATCGATCGATGGCGCATAACATAGATACCAAAAGTGATGTGACTCTAAAACAGATGAGTCAAGGTTTTCCCCATGGAGATGTCTCTAGGTCAGGACAATTATTGGTGTGGCCTGGAAGTGCACGAGGACTCATTGGTTCATTGCCGGTGTCTGTAGATGGTTCCCTGCAGTGGCGCAACCATAGATAATGCTTGCTTTAGCCCAGCCCCCCCCCCCCCTCCTTACCACTGGCAGACATAATATTATAATCCCGGTTTCCAGTACATTAAAATATAACACATGTGGATGCAGTACAACTTAAGAAGGTGAATGCACCCCTGTCTGGTTCCGTTGGTTGGATCTAAATAAAGACACTTGTTTAATCTACTGAAGCAAGTAATTGTCTCTTTTCATTTATAAAAAAACAATGGTTTACAAATGGTAGCTATTAAAAGTTTTGTAACAATTTCACCAGTTTGTCTCAAGAATGGAAAAATCTGTGCAGTGATGAACAAGATAAAACAACTATTTCCATCGTAATGGCAGACACAGTAAATTACACAGAGGTGGAACTAATTATCCTCAAAAAACAGAGCCTTTGTAAATTAACTGTCCCCATTTACAAAAGAAAAAAAAAGAAGGAAAAGCCGAACGATGCTTGAAAGTGGAAACAAATGATGAAATATATCCCGTAAAAAATCTTAAAAGCTGATTTATCAAAATTTGGTGTTTTCATCTTTTGACAGGGTTAAAAAGGATGTCGGCAAAGTGGATATCTTGATCAATAACGCAGGAATATTGGTCGGCGAGCTTCTGCTGGAACTTACCGATGATCAGATTCAGAGGGTCATGAACGTCAACGTCATGGCACATTTCTGGGTATGTATTGTGTGGTAAACAATCGATTACAGCTCTGTGCCATCCAGACTCTCTTTGTAGTCTGGCAAGGAATCCTGTAATCATGTCAGTCAAGTAATTGCAGGCAGAGGGGTGTCACTGTCACATAAGCAGTCTTTAACATCATTGTTCCGTCTAGCGCAGGGTTTCCCTAACTGTTTCCCCCCACGAACCCCCCGTGGATGTCAGAGTTTTCCACAAACCCCCAACTTTTCGAGACATGATCTGATAGGTACGACTTTTGTACATTACTAAATGATATGATATATCAGATTTTAGTTCAACAAAAAGTGCTCTAGTTTTGCCTTTCAGAACGTCTCGCAAACTCCCTGGGATGGACTCACACACCCCCTGGGAGTTCATGCACCCCAGTTAGGGAACCCCTGGTCTAGAGTGTTAGTAGCTCCTCTATCAGTGCTGACCCATTGAACCCTGATTATTCTGATACTACTTAGGATGATCAGCATCTACGATGATTGGTTACGGAAAGACTCAAAACACTGTTAGATTGACAAGTTTTAGACATTAAGCTGTATTGATGATCGACAGATAATGTTTGCCTCGATCATGTCTTTGTTCTGATGCAGTGTGGGATTAAATGTTTTCCAGGATCGAGGCACCACTGGACGAGGGATTTGCAAACTTGGTGTATGAATTTGTCTTGAGAAAGTGACAATTAATGCTACCCTTTCTGATTCGCCCTGGCCTCACTTCCCATCACCTCCCTTCTCCTGCACACTGGTCGCTACAAAAAAGTAATGCAACAAAATTTAGTAGTGGTGTTTAATATTTTTATCATTTTAATACTTCCTTTGTTCTATAGACCATAAGAGCTTTTCTCCCGGACATGTTAAGTGCTAATGAAGGCCATCTCGTCGCCATATCGTCCGCCGCAGGATACTTTGGGAAAAACTTCTTAGTAGACTATTCTGCTTCCAAATTCGCGGTGACGGGAATGGACGAATCTCTAGAGTTGGAATTGATGAAGAATTACGACAATGCCAACATAAAGTTGACTATCGTTCATCCGTATATCGTGAAAACAGGCCTGGTGCACGGCTACACCAGCAGGTGGGTTGTCCTTTTTTAAAAAAAAAATTTTTATTGTCATCTTTAAAGGCATTGGAGACTCGCCCCAAAGGGCGTGCTGCCCTCTGCAAAAGTTTACTTTCCTGCAAAGTTTTTTATCTTGTCGCTATGAAATGATACCTTGTTATCTTTTATCTGGACCTGAGATGTCCATCGCTGCTATGTACACTGTGTTGTGGGTATTGACCGCAGCTGCATGTATTGACTGTACACTAGTGTCTTTTCTGGGATCGATGGGGGTCTCTAACACTTCTGTTACACCTCATTCGAAACTAGGTCAGATTACCGGCATCAGACGTTACTTTGTGCGCGAGTCTTCACTCCCTTTAAGCAGTTGATTATTTAGTTTTTCTTAAAAAAAGGTGATAAAATAAGTTTACCTAATTTGTCTTTGTAGAATTTTTTACATCGCTCCCACATTCTGTTTACTTTTGTCAAAACTTCTTGTTTTAGATTCATGCCGATTCTAGAGGAAGACGACGCAGTGGATGCGATTGTTGACGGAATTCTCAGAAACAGAAGAAAGGTGTTCATTCCGAGTGATCTTCGACTCAGTGTGGTCTTTAAATAGTGAGTCCATCCACCTCCAAGTTGGCTGGTTTGGTGTCGTCACCATTTGCAGTGGGGTGTCGACTGGGTTGTTGTGGGCCCTGGCCCAAGCGGGGTCCTGGTGGCAAGCAAGGCTGTGGGCAGGCAAGCGGATAATGTCGGTGTTAAAGGTGCAGTCAGTAAACCAAACAGGCCTCATGTTACTCTGTGGGTCTGAGAGTGCCAACTATCCCAAAAAAATTGTGGAATCTCCTTTGGGGGCCAATTTCTATTTCTGCCCGTGGGGCTCATATGCTCCATGCTATGTCCCTGCAGATCCACACACATATTTATGTCTATGATAAGCCAGCTGCAGGCCGCCTGACTGAATGTGACCCTACTCAATTTGACTGTCTATCCTAACATGTAAATTCCAATTGCCATTTTCAGTCTTCACTGTGCAAGTCGAGGACACTCAACATATGGTAGAAAATAGTCGTTGTGTAAGCTCATCAGTTATAGAGTTGAGGATGGAGGGGGGTTGGGGGAAAAAGAGGGGGAAGGGGTCAGTTGTAGGCTAAGGGACAATGGAAACAAGGTCACAACAGTCTAGTTGGGTCGGGTTGCCAGGCGTAGAATACAACAATTTTTAGCCTCTTGTTAGAGAATGCTAACGGCCGTTAAAGTTCTACTTGCTGAAATCAAAGTACCCACTTGCATATATCAGTTACTATATTGATTTTGATGTTTATGTCCTTAATATCTACTGAAAGAAATTACCAGTGCCTTTTTGTTTCCTTCTGGCCAAAAGAGTAAAATCTGCTCGCTTTTAGCCTATATATAGCCTGAATTTTGAGATTTGGTTGTATTCAGTCAAGGTAACAGGCATAAAATGACAACATAACCGGCATAACACTCACCATCAGCCATGTGCACAAATTATTCAAGGGCGTGGTTCCTTTACCCCCTCAAAGTGTCAGGGCTCCTTTATACTTCATAAGTGTTGTCTTAAAGATTAGGTGATCATACTGTATCCAGGAAATCCAAGGACATGATATAGACCTCATGTTGACCTCAAGGGTTAGCCTTGTCGCCAGGCAACGAAGAGTTTTCAATTAAACTAAAAACGGAGTCACTCTTCAGAGTGTACAATACCTTGCCCTTGCATGGAAGTGAAATGCTTGTAGCAGTTTGAGCATGACTGGAACAAGTATCTGATTTGCTAGTTAAATCGGGAGAAGGGAATGGTGGAGGAGGGGGTTTGATTGGGGTGCAAGCTGGAGTATGAATACTCACATTTGATTTTCAAAGTAGATTTGTTATCAAAGAGTGCAAATGCAGACAACTGTGCTAGAATACGAACAGGAGTATGGACTCACTAAAAAGTCTTTCAAGTCAAAAATTTGATTATCCATTTTTAACCATTTTTGTTGTCCTTCTCTTACCTCTCAGCATTATGCCGCACAAGAGTTACTTAGCGTTGGCCGACTTTTTCAAGTCCGAGACATGCTCACAGGGGAAGCAAGATTAATGGATCATCCTATCGAAACAATGCCTTCATTCTCTTTATGACCAAGAAAAAAAAACAACAACAATTGTTTTTAAAAATATTTCCAAATGTCCAGCTGATTATTATTCTATTGAAAATTGCTTGTTTGTTTGCAAAATTACAGAATATTTTTTGTACAGACTTTTTAAAGTCAGAGACATGCTCACAGGGGATGCACGATTAATGGATAATTTTGCCAAAACAATGCCTTCATTCTCTTTATGACCAAGAAAAAAACAAAAAATTTTCCAAATGGCCAGCATATTATTATGCTATTCAAGATTGCTCGTTTGTTTGCCAAATTACATAATATTGTTTGTACAAATACATGCTTTTAGGATTTTTTTTTTAGTTTTTAGCTTTAATAGCAATTTCAGAGACCTGAATGTAAAAACACAAAACTAACAATAGACCTTTGTTGCATCACAGATTATTTACAGGATTTTCTCTTTTGTGTCATGTGACTTTTCAATGTTTAATACATCAGCAATGAAAGATTCTACGAAGACAGACTTTGTAATAAACAAGTCTTTAAATTACTGGTAGTGATTACCGGTAGTGATTACCGGTAGGGATAACAGGTAGTGATTACTGGTAGTGATTACTGGTAGTGACTACTGGTAGTGATTACTGGTAGTGATTACTGGTAGTGACTACTGGTAGTGTGATTACTGGTAGTGATTACTGGTAGTGATTACTGGTTGTGAATACTGGTAGTGATTACTGGTAGTGATTACTGGTAGTGACTACTGGTAGTGATTACTGGTAGTGATTACTGGTAGTGACTACTGGTAGTGTGATTACTGGTAGTGATTACTGGTAGTGATTACTGGTTGTGAATACTGGTAGTGATTACTGGTAGTGATTACTGGGCGTGATTACTGGTAGTGGTTACTGGCAGTGATTATAGGTAGTGATTACTGGTAGTGATTACTGGGCGTGATTACTGGTAGTGATGACTGGTAGTGATTACTGGTAGTAATTACTAGTAGTGACTACTGGTAGTGATTACTGGTAGTGATTACTGGTAGTGACTACTGGTAGTGACTACTGGTAGTGATTACTGGTAGTGATTACTGGTAGTGATGACTGGTAGTGATGACTGGTAGTGATGACTGGTAGTGATTACTGGTAGTGCTTAGACCCAACCTCAAAATAAAGTTACTTGCAATAAACTCTGGATATAACCACATAGAGGTTGAACCAAGACCTACATTTTCTCTTGGTGGTAGATAATTGCCATCAGTTTTGCAACAGTTCAGATAAAAGAGTCACATAGCCGATGTGTGTACCCGAGGAGTTAAGTCCTTTTCGTTTACTCTAAAGATATGTCGATTTTCAAGTGAAGTGAAATGTTTTGTTATATATATACACCCACGTGGCATGTTTGCTACTTTGGAGAGTCCAAAGTTTTTTAACAAGAATTTTTCGCCTTTCGACTAAATGGTTGTGGGTGTTGTATATTTGAGAAGATTAGCTTGCCTTCAGTTCTGTCCAGCTTGACATGTTGCCGAGGCTCTGAGAATTCGTTTTCATAATCTCTATACTTCCTGTGGTTCTATACTGGTCATGTTGAGTTGTCAATCGCTCAAAATATTGTAGTTTCCATTTCTGGTGGCTGGAGAAGGATAAGGTGCTCTTGAAAGCACGAACGTCTCGGAATTTTCATAGAGATGAGAAATCCAGTTGATCAACATGGTGAAGATTGATAAAGCACCATATGTCTGGTAGCTGTCCTCAGCCATCTGCCGGTTCGTATCATATATAAGTAAAATGACAAATGTTTGTGCCCATTCCCTCCCCCCCTTCTCCCCCGAGATCCTGCTGCTATGATGTTGGCCTTGCCCCCTCCTGTATGACCTGCAAAACGAAAGTCTGCAGGCACAATCAGGAAAAAGTATATCAAATATATAAACAAAATATATTTAAAGACAAATGTTTCATGTGAGTGTAAATTTATTTCATATCACGGAAATTACAATATGGTTTTAAAAAATCATAAAAACCTGATTATCAAAAATAAAATCTTTCTCTTTTCTTTAACTGCTGTTGAGTTTCTATCTTGTTAAAACAAATCAAAGAAAAGTAATAAACTAAAATATATTAATTAAAATAATCTTTACAGAAATTATTTGAGACAAAATTAAGTTTTGCATGGTATCAAAGGCACAATCTCAAATTTGTGCAAATGAATTATTAGGTTTTAAAATGACTTCATTGTAAAAAAGCTTGTCCATTTCCATTCATTTTGCATATGGTTGTGCTACAGGGTATGAAATTTCTTGCCAAACAAATGATCCTCGCTCAAAAGTGTCCCCCCCCCCCTTCACATATTATTGTTTCATAACCATTGAATATTAATATTTGAGCTTACATTATTCCGTAGCAGACATAAATAGTCCTTACTTCATTTGCATATAAGATTCCAGGCTACTTTATTGTCCTCATGTCCTAACCCAACCCTAACCCTATATAATTAAATACCAGCTGATTTTAATTTGTACGGCCAATTTACTATTGTTAATACTTGATGATGCTGTTTTGTGTTAAATTTGCTAGAAAGTAGGTGCAACAAAAGCCATAATTGGCCATTTCAAGAATGAAATTGTTGTATAAAAGATTAAACCAGGCGATGGTGGGCACCAAAGTGTTATCTTGCAGGTGACACAAAAATTGAACACGCAATCCTTGGGCCACAACACTCGGGGTTGTAGCCACATGGACCTACCTGTTGATTTACATGCTAGTATAAATTACTATTGGTACTGTAGTATTACAAAAAATTAACAATATAATTGTTATCATGATATATTATTGCAACAATATTATTGTGGATGTTTTATATTATATTATTATGATACAATATTATTGTATGATACTATGTGATTACAAAAAATTAACAATATAATTGTTATCATGATATATTATTGCAACAATATTATTGTGGATGTTTTATATTATATTATTATGATACAATATTATTGTATGATACTATGTGAATGGACAAGTACATAATGTCTTGGTCAGAGTGACACAAGAGCTACAACTGGGCATGGCTGTAGTCACTATTCCGGCCTAGGGCCCATAATTTGGAGGCCCCTAAATTAGTGGGGGAAAAAAAATGATTTTGAGTATGAAATAAATGAACAAAAACATATTCTTTTTATTTCAGGTCTTAGTTGAGTTGATTTTATTGTTCATTGCTTTCAGATTAATATGCAAGTTTTTTTTTTTGGGGGGGGGGGGGGGGGGGCATGCTTAATCTTTCACCTGCTTCACAGTCCATAAAATTTAATATGTCATGAAGTTTCACAAAAAAAATTCATTATAATGAAATAGGAAGCTATTTGTCTCTCTTTATAAGCAGTATTGTGAGTTGAAATTTGTTGACCATTTTTTTCCCCCACTTTCTTTTGGTTACCCTGTTCATGGTATTTCAGTCCCTCCCTTATAAGGCATTCCAGTTTTAATAGTTCCTTGTAAGGCACTCCAGTGACTTCCGTGTATTAAAGGTATTTTTGGTTATTCCATTGTATGGCTCTTGGCTAGCTATCCCCCTTGTACTTGGCTATGTTTGGATACTCTCCTGTATAGCATTTTGGTTACTATAAACCATTGCCAAGCTTTGTAAGTAGCCTACTCCCTACTGAAGCAATCTCAGTTAGCCAATTTTAACTGCAATTTTGGTTGTATTGGCATGTCACATATTCATTCGTATTAGAGGCATTTGGGTTCCTCCCTTGGTTTAGGAATTTCATTTATGTCCATCAATATCTGTCCATCAATATCTGTCAATATCTGTCCATCAATATCTGTCCAAAATATCACTGTTCGAAACTTTGACTGACTACTTGCATACACTGCAAATTTTCGCATCTCTAAATTTATCTAGACAAAACATACTGAAAATGCTATGGTTTTGTGTAACAAACTGATTTGTGGATTTTGCATAGCCATTCGTTCCTATTTCCATAGCAATTGCAATGTCATACCGGTTGAAATTATTCCCTGCAATCGCCATCCTATCAGTATGATAATAAAAAAATATTTTTAATCTAGAACTTTGTGAAAGGTAAATTTTCTTTTGAAAGATCGAAATGACCCAACTGTACCCTTTGGTTTCAGCATTCTGTCCATCCATTGTTCGGTCAATGGATTGTTCAGTGGCCTGATGAAGAATGCCTGGTTTGTCTGCAGAGGGACAAAAATAATACAGAAAAACATATTCTTACCTCTGCTAACATGAATGTTCAAAAAACAAAAATTGTAT
The DNA here is from genome assembly GCA_000934455.1 of Apostichopus parvimensis. Classification (NCBI taxonomy): domain Eukaryota; kingdom Metazoa; phylum Echinodermata; class Holothuroidea; order Aspidochirotida; family Stichopodidae; genus Apostichopus; species Apostichopus parvimensis. The sequence continues at coordinate 14,600 of KN891081.1, forward strand.
GCCTTCTTGTCCAATTTTTCAATGAGGTCCATAGGTTCATCTAGGCAGTGCCAAAAGTTTAACAACCTCTGGGGCCCTATAATGCACCATATATATACTAATACCAGTATGTGTATTCACAAGGCCCATTAACCACTGGGACACTTTCACCTTGGGGTCCTTACTGCTCCCCTCATGTGCCTTCAGGATAATACAGAACTACCTCCCTGTAGGTATTCCAATGTTTGTAGTTTCCCTTAATACATGTTTGACATATTTGGTCTCTTATATATTTTCATTGTGAATGTAAATTAGCTATCGTTGCTCCTGACAACATTGTTTTGTATTGTCAGGGTTTTCGTTAGTAGCCGGGACCCGGGTCAAATGACCCGCCTACTGCACGTACACGACCCGGCTACTTTGCGACGCTCAGTAAAAAAAAAAATGACGAAAAAATGACGAAAAAAAGAAAAATAGGACAGAAGAAAGGGGTGATTGGGAGGGGGCAATATCATTGACCAAACAGCTGAATATTGCACTATTTTGCATCTAGAGACTTTTTAAATTGCAAATTTCCGGCACAGGGGAGGGGGGCACCCACTCCCCTTAGACCCCTCCCCCATGTCCGCGTACAGACAGTCCCGCCTACTTTTCAACTTGACCCACCTACTACATTTCTTAACAAAAACCCTGATTGTATTTCTGAAAGTGCACACAGTACTGAAACTGTACACAGTAATGAAACACTACATGCTTGAATAATTAGATCACTCAGATCCTTACAACTTTCTGCCCATCAGACTAGTTCTGGATACAACCTGACGTCTAGGCTTCATGTGACTAATACTCGGTTTCACAGTACTGTGGCTTCCACTAATGTCGAATAACATCCAGCTTAAGGTAAGCTGGTGTGTGATGTTATTAATAATAATAATAATAAATGCAAATTTATATAGCGCCAATATCCAGAGAAAAACCAATGCTCAGTCGCGCTAGTGCTCAGGGAAGGCAGTCTAAAATAGATAAGTTTTGAGTCTGTTTTTGAAAATGTTAACGTTGGGTGCCTACTTGATGTGCAGTGGAAGTGATTTCCAAAGAGTAGGAGTAGGCAGTAGAAAACGACCGTTGACCAAATGACTTGAGCTTCCACTTAGGTACATGGAGCAGTAGCTGATATGAGGATTGGAGAGAGCGGGTGGACTTATTGAACATAGTGAGGAAGAATTAATCAAGTCTGAAGTATTTAACCTTTTTATATGCCTCATATAGGCCTAAGGCACCCACAGCATTTTAAATAGCTAGACACCAGAATAATCAACAGATTATTCTTGTTGGGTTCAAATTCTTAAGACGTTCCTAAGAAGGTCAACCTTTAGAGAGCTCAAGATCTCGATCAACAACATCCTTGGAGGGTGAGAGTGAAAAATTATAATAAAATATCATAAATGACCATTCTGACTTCTTAGCATATACGAATCAAT
>KN891083.1:3839-16847 GCA_000934455.1 Apostichopus parvimensis
AAAGAACTCATTGGGAGTTTCCATAGCTCAAAGATCTTTCATCATGTATAATGTACTGTATTCTAGATATCTGGATTGCACTTAGCAACTTTCTCTACAGGAAGTTTTGGATGTGAGAATGTTGCTATTTGACTGAGCTGACCATCCCAATATGGACAATATTTGCTCATACCATTGCTATTTCAGGGTGAGGGGTGGAGGGTGGGGGAGGGTGAGATTGAAAAATGGGCTTGTACTCACTTTGTGTAATTTTGAGAGAATGATCTTCATTTTGCCTTTTCTAAACATGTGACCCTGCGCAACAAATTCATGGTCTAATCTAGAAGCAAGAAAGAGGAAAGACAAACATTTCCATGACAATACGATATTTCACTGCACATTGAGATAGAGTTATCCCCCCCTTCCCCCATTTCTAACCTTGCTCTTAAGTTGTAATCTTTCTGATGCTATGTTCACAAAAGTAGGGAATACATCATGAAACCTTGTATGCATAAGGGCGGTAGTACCTGCCTGATACAGGGACCAGTTCACGACTCACCTGAAACCGATGTCATTTAGGAAGGCCGACAGGGAGTCTGACGTAAGAGAATCTAAATAACTTCTGACGGTCACCGATCGACTCTTGTCACTCAGATCTGTTTGACCGAGGTATCTCAGTTGCCTAGAAAGAGAACATAAAAGAGAATTCAAGGAGACCAAAAACCCTTAACAATCACCTTAAGCTTATATGACAGATCTTTGTGAAGGACAGGTGCGTATCCAAGGGGGGGGGGGCAAAGGGGGCAGCCGCCCCCCCTTGAGCATATTTTTTTGTATGTTTTTATGATATCGCTAGTAATTTCTAAAGAGAAAATTCTAAGATGCAACTTACAAGGCCTGGGGAGTGACATTTCCAGCGATCTGGGAGGCATTTTCAGCCATAATTTTTTTGTACGCTTCGCACCAACCATGGTGGCGCTACGCTTAGATAGTTTGCAATGCTGTATATACGGCTCTGATAGTTTGCCTACAGTTTCGCCCCTCCCTTGGCAAATTCCTGGCTACGCGCCTGGTGAAGGACAACTCCTCTCCCCCTCCTTCCCAAAGCAGCTAAGAAAATCTTGCTCCATTTGGGAGATACAGTATAGTTTTAAAAGCCATGCATGGGAGATGCCGTTTTGTAAACCTGTGATGACATGGTGCCATTAGGATACATGTGAAATGTTCACTTTTCTCTTTTGGTTTTCTTTTCATATTTTTAGTTTTTCAAGGTAAAATATCTACACTGAAGCCAATGTCACCCTTAGATCATGCGTAGAGCTTCAACAGTTTAGATGCAGTATTTGCAAATATCAATGGTAGAAAATAAACATTGCAATAACTAAAGACATCAAAAAATGAAGCATTTGTAGCTAGATGATGTCATATTTTGACTTGATCAAGTCTTTGGCCCTGTGTGTCAAGAAAACATTAAATCTGTAATATCTTCAAAATGTAAGCTCTAATAGAACCCTGTTCCTATCATAACAGAGTAGACTGAAGGAATTTTGAGCAATACCAACTGTCACTGTGCTGATAATTGATGTAATTTAGCTAACCAAGGGTTGTTTGCATGGTCCAAGGATCTCCTTGCTCTAAGCATCACCTGGTTGTTACTCTGACCACCTGAAGAAAAAACAAACATATGTACATGTAAATTTCTCTATATCACAAGGATGGAAAGGAATGTAAGGCAGATTTGTGGAAGGTGTACAGAAACACAGAAGTGGCATTAGCCTGACTACGTACTGTATTTCTAAACATGGTGGTAGGGAGAAATGCACACAACAGGCAACATCTCTCCAATGTCTGAATTCCTCTTGCCCCTGGCAACAAAATTAGTTGGTGACTGCATCATGACAAAACAGTAGTACGCAACTCGAGGTTGGAACTCTGCTTTAATGTTATTTCAAATGATGGAAACCTGTGGGTCTTTGTGATTGAGAAATACTGTAAATAGAGTGTCGGCACATGCATGATTCATCCGAACTGCAAGTTGTGAAATTACCGTTTCACCAACATGATACAGTGTGATGTAACGTATAGCTATATGGGAATGTCTGATTATTGTTCATGATCAGAAATTCCTTGCCTGTTTTCACAGCATTTTTTTTCAGCGGAAGTTACGTTATCAACTCTGTGCAAGGTTTGGAGAACTTTTATACCTGTACATCCCTAATTTGTTATGGCCAACGAGTTTAAGAAATCTGGAGGAACTATCACACAGTAAATATGCGCGTACGCGCGTACCATGCATGGAGGGTCATGTGATGTGTTCCAGGGTGGTACTAATATATTACTCTCCCCATTACGCATGATGATTTCACCCAACTAGTACGTAAATGTGTATGCGTGCTTAGAGCAGCAGACGACACCCGTTACCTAGCAATAACCGTGCCTGTAGCCTAACGTGATAGCTATATTCCCGTCGAGCAGCATTAGGCTCTGTTCCATGGAGAATTTTGTGGTAGCACTGAACTAAACATTTCCCCACAGCACCAAACGCTCACCCTTGACAACCGTGGAACTACTGATTTGGTTCACATGTTTAACGTTAGCATATTAGCACTATTTCGTAGGCCTGAAGTACCAGTACCTTCTTACGCCGTTAGTTCCCATGTCCGATTCGTCTTGGTGCAAATCTTTCACGAAGTCACTAACACTATTCTCGAACTGCTACAGAGAAATATCAGTTTGGTACCACCCTGGAACACATCACATGACCCTCCATGCAGCCATGGTACGCGCGCGCCCAATTGACATGAATCCTCCAGATTTCTTAAACTCGTTGGTTATGGCTAAGGTCACACTGTAACTAGTGTTAATTCCGTTGGCTATACAGTAGGTTGCACAATCATGAGGGATGAAGGAACAGCACACCACTTAGCATAGTGGGCTAGTTCTATTTTACAAATTACTAAAAACCAATCAGAAATAATTGTACATTATTTGTGCACATTAAAGCATGTGAATACTCACGTAAAACGTAAACCATCTCGTGGTCCTTGAATAATTCCATACCTTGATCAACATTATCACACAAGGCTCTCAACCTATGTAGAAGTGCTTCCGCAGAATGGTCAAGAATTGTCCCCTGAAGGACGTATTCTTGCAAGTTTGGACCACCAGAAGTACTGACCGATCCTAAGTTTCCTGGTAATGACGATGACATTTTCGCGCTGTAAGGGTCGATAAAATGTCTTATAAGTTCTGATAACAAACAAGGTTATCCTTGGCTGCCAGGCCTGTACAAAAGATCATACCCAGGCTTTACTATACTACAGACACATTGTTATTGCTCTTTTCGGATAAAAAATTACTTACAATAAAATAAAAATGATCACTACAAGAAAAAAAGATTAAAAATGGTGTAAAATAATTAAACATCTTTCATAATCATTGATATGTTTTTAAAAGTCCAAAAAAGCAAATAAATAATTGATTTTCTTCTTTAGAAATACTCCAATTTCGAATGAGTCTAAAGATGGCAGCTTCCTGTGTTTAGACGAACGGCGGCGAACAAAAATAACATTGATGAAAATTACGAAGAGTTTAATTGTATGCACTGCATAGCTAATGCATCTGAATTCTGGCCACAGAATCATTTTCTTAGGTAAAAGGGAGAATATTTAGCAAATTTTCTCTCAATCCGGACGACTGATGAAGTTTCTGGTCAAACAGCTGAGCTTTTTAACATTAGGCCCTCATTCGAACTACCTTTGCATGTTAGGATGTTATACACACTGTCGAATGGGAGTAAAAGCCAACATTGTTACACGGCGAAAATATTTAACAACAGGAGCATTTAGTAATACATCTGTTGACAAGATTATCAAAGTAAGTAGGCCAAACGTTAGCCTTAAACTTTAATGTTAGTCTATCTTGCACTGTTCAAATCTGAAAGTTCCTGGATTTCATTTGGACAAAAAATGACCCCAGGCTTTTACGTAGCATCCCTGGAATATCCCTGGAATTTGTTTGAAGGCCCTTAATTATCTAAATTTTACATGTCAGTGTTTGGCCTCTCAATAACTTGAACCTAGAGGATAGGTGGTGATTTTTTATAGCTAGGCTCCAAATATAAAATTTCATTCATTGTTCACAGATAGAGGCAACCCAGATCATTGGATAATGAATGTGCAGTAGGCTAGACTGTCAATCTCACAAAGCATCATGTTGCACACCTAGTGATGATAAGTAAAGCTCACAGTGACCTTCTGGATACGAAGTGATTATTCGCAGGGCAGCCCGGCGAATAACATACACAGACACCTTATTCGCAGGGCTGTGACGATTTTGAAAATAGGTTTATTATTGGCTTTCGATGACATCATTTTTGATGTGACTTCATTCATTTGACCTCAAACCCGAAGTTCTTTCATTTCTTTCAGTTTCAGAATCAGATTCACCGTCTTTGCCGGGTTTTTTTTTATGGAGAAATGTTCCTGCTACATTTTAAATGTCATGAATTATTAGAAAAAAATTGTTTTTGAACCGACTGACATAAGAAGAACTTAATTGCATTTGCACATTTAATTTACGATTCAGCCCTATAGGGGTCTAGGCCCTAGGGCCTAAGTCTGTAAGTTCTAACGTAGGTAGCCTAGCCTAAAGTACATGTCGCAAGCGTTACTGTTGGGCTAGGCTAAATGGACTAACCAATGGTTTGCCACTGCCTAGGCATGCTAACGTTAGGTGTAGGCAGTGATTAAGAATATGAAAGGATGGAACAGTTGGCCCCAAGAAACTGGCTCATTAGGAAATTTCTCGGGTCCCCATACTGATATCAATTTCAAAATGTGTATGAGGCAAAAGCCAGTTTCAGGGACATCAAATATCATATGTTAAGGGTCCCAGATTTATGAGATGCAAAAAGGGCTTCTGAAAAGTCAATTTTGGGGTCCTCAATTATGCCAATCTTTATGGCCCCATAACGTCAAAGATAGGTTCTACTTAAGCCATATTAAAGGGGTTTGAAAGGCCGGTTTTGCTATTGTTACCAGTCAGTTTAGGGGCCTTGAAAAAGCCAACCTTTTGGGCCCAAATAGTCTTAGCCACTTCATAAGCTAATTTTTGGAACCCCAGCAGTTTAAGGGAGCTTACCTTGGGATTCCCCAAAAGCCGACATTGCCTTAAAGCCAATATGGTCAAGGGTGTGACACTCCCCCCCCCCCCACACCTTTACATGCAAAATGAGCAGTCACTCTGCAAAAACAAAGGTGAAAATGAGGGATGACATTTTTTATGTTGGCGGTACTAATACTAGACTGGTTCAATCTTAAGGCTCTAGGCTCCCAAAACCAATCCTAGCAGCATTAAGATAGGACTCCCAAAGGCCAATAAATTCCCCAAAATATAGGGGCTCCCAATTAAGTGCCCAAAAAGCAAACCCGAATAGCCCCAAAAGTTACTGAGCCCGTTAACCAAGTCTAAGGCTGCCCTGCAAATAAGGTGTCTGTGTTCGGCTGTTTGCAGGGCTGCCCTGTGAATAAGATGCTTGTGTCCGGCTATTCGCAGGGCTGCCCTGCAAATAAGCCCCACCTTCTGGATAAGGTGTTTTATCCTTGGGCATTTGGAAGCCTAGAACTACCAAAGCACTGAGAGACCCTCAAAATGCCTTCCTGTAGGAATGCAGGATACATTACAGTAGGTGCTAAGTTTTGTCCCCGGATTTTCCGGATAAAAATCATAGAGAGGTTGGCCTAGCACTTAATGTAGAATATTTACATGAAAAAAAAAGGTATAGGGAAAGGGGAATGTTCAGGTAAATAGTTTGTTCTAAAGCCTGTATTGGGTTATAAATTTCTATCACCATGACCTCCCAATGTATTAGTTAAAGGGTGTGAATACTCGCACACAAAGAAACGTCTCATGCCGGTAGTCTGACCTAGTTTCAAATGAGGTGTAACAAAAGTGTTAGACACCACCATCGATCCTAGAAAATACACACACAGCTTGCTACCGTCAGTAATTAGACACTACTGTACAGTCAAAACATGCAGCTATGGTCAATACCCACAGCACAGTGTACAGTACATAGCAGCGATGGACATCTCAGGTCTAGATAAAATATAACAAGGTATCGCGTTTCATTACTGTCTGCGTTTTGTAATTGGAGGCACTCTTTCCAATACTACTGTAACTGTGGTCAGCAAGTATGCTAAAAGAAACATTTAAGTACAGTAGTTGTTTTGTTGCCTGTTGAATAGTAACATATATCCAACAGAAACAGTCTGCAGTATAATCACACTGTTGATATAGAAAATTATAATTCAGGGCTCGTGCGTTGAACTTACCTCTTGCATTATGTATCTAGGAGTGTGCATTGACGATAAGTTAACTTTTACAAATCATATCTCGAAAATGATCGCTAAAGTGTGTTATATTGTTTCGACATTAACATTCACTGTCCCATACTCTTCCAGTGATACAATAGAAAGGGTGTTCGCGCGTCTGTCTTGCCGATCCTAGTATATGCGGTTCCAGTTTGGTATCATTTTGTACACGTTAAAGATAAGAGAAGAATAAGAAGTTTTCTTAAATTTTGTTCAAAAATTTTCAGGCTTAATTATGAGAATCTTGTACATAGAGTCAATGAATCTGCTAGGCATGAATTTATACGACTTGTCAAAATATTCAAACTTCTAACGAACATCCTCTACATTCCAAGCTCAACTCTCTGTGCAATAAAACAAATTATAATTTGAGAAATCTAAATATCACGCCATCTTTTAGAATTATACTCTTTAAGAACTTGTTTATTTACAGAGCAGCCCTTTTTGTACAAAACGGCTCCTTAGATCTTTTATTGTAGCTTTTTGAAAATGTTTAAGAATTTTTACTCTTTAAGAACTCGTTTTATTTTATGAGCAGCCCCTTTTTGTAAACTGGTAGAGACAGCTTCTTAGATCCTTTGTTGTAGCTTCTTGATAATTTTGATAACTTTTGTAACGCCTTTTATGTTTCACTATTAACTTAGTCTCATAAACTTTTATATGTCTTAACCTGTATTTTGATGGTCTATATATTGTTATATTTTTATTTTCTCTGTAAATTTATGCTGGAATAAAGAAATGAATGAATTTATAGATTGAGACTAGGCCTACACACTGTTGCAATATAATATCTTTCTTATGGGAATCAACTACCAGTCAGTTGAGAGGACATTTGTGTGAGAATGGGGCAAAGTAGACATTACTTATGGGAGGAGCGTGTCCATTGTGAGTAACTGTTTTAATTAAAAAGACAGCAAAAAGACAGCAACATGCTCCTTAAATGCAATTCTTTTTATTTCTTCCACAGGGTATAGTGTATCACTCTGCTTCTACAGATGTTTTCCATAACCTTGCCTTTGAAGATTGGTTAGTTTTGTCTTGAAAGATCTGCTTTAATGGCTCCAATTATAGCACGCTATAACAAGGAAAGTTTTGTGATTACGCAATTATCGACCTGCCATGGTCTTAAATCAACCTCAATTAGCCTGCAAAGGCCTCTTGACACCATTAGGCTCTTTTTGTAAACACTGTGTGGGAATATGTTCATGTCTACAGTGTAGTTAATCATACAGCGTTCACACAAAGACCCTCATACAAGAAAAAACTATGTGGCAGGTGTTGCAGACTAATTGGTAGAACGAGGTCATTTTACGACCAAGGCAGGTCGATTACGTAATCTCAAGAAACTTCTCCATGATAGCGAGCTATAGTTGGGGTCTATACAGCAGACCTTTAAGGACAGTTTAAGTTACAAGTTAAAGTTTTGATTTTGTTTTGTAATGGATAATTACAAGTTATTTTTGCCAGACAGGTTTCATTTCCAAAGGCTCCTTGATGTTTGAAAAATTACACTTCATTCATTGATACATGATACAGAGCTCCATAATAGCTCCATGCTAAAGAGTTTATTAAAACCAGTTCCACAAACGCTAGGAGAACAGTAGTCATGTATCTCAATAATGACATGTTTTGAATGCTTTACAAAGTTGTCACTAAACAGTTTTGTACTTAGTCCATTTGTGTACTTTAGTTAGTGTGCCAAGATGAAGAAAATTTGAATGACGAATTTATTAGAATTTATAAACGATACATTAACATGAACAATTCGGCATCAAATGATTAGGAGATGTCATTATTCCTTTCCATAAAATTCACACATTTTTTTACAAAGCAGAATATATATCGTAATTTTAAGGCAAATGGACGAATACAAATAACCTGCATTTCTAAGACTATGGCATTAAAAAATACATTTATAATTAAAAATTTGTCCTTTTAAGAAGAGAAAAATAGCAACATGTAATTCGGGGAGAGGGGATGGATAAGAAGTGTAAAAGAGGATGGGTAGGTTGTTCAACCATTCCATTCTAATAAAGCAAGCTTACTCAAAACTTCATACTTGCAAATTTTGCATTACACATATTGTTCTTGTGATTCGTTTGAGAATTTTGCGAGTCTAAAAGTTATGTGGACCATCCTCTGTGTATGATGTTAAAGGTGCTGAATTTTTTCTGTGTTATGCATTTAGTTGTTCAGTTTTCATGATGAGAGCAAGTAAATTGGTACAGTAGTAAAACTAATAAAGACGACTGGTAGGTTTGGCTACGTCAAAACAACTTTGGCAATCATCGACAGCATTTGAAAAAAAACCATTTCCACCTCTGAAAACAGAAGCAGTTGTTGAATAAAGAATAACATGAAAAAAGCCAAGTTGTATCAGTTCGTATGATGTCAATATTTGACTTGATCAAGTCTTTGGTGTATGTATCTTAATAACTCTTCTTTTTTATTTCAGGGTTTACAATAACTTAGATTTAACTCATAGTGATGTTCTTCTCTTGTGGTGCAACTCTCCGTGTGTTGTGGTTGGAAGACACCAAAATCCATGGGCGGAGTGCAATCACAGGGTCGTAGAGGGGTCAAAGGTCAAAGTTGCACGAAGAAGATCCGGTGGAGGGACTGTATATCATGTAAGTTATAAACGCTGAACAGAATATTTGGAAAGTTGGCAGAGAACTTGGTGAAGAAATTTATGAATGTTTCTATTTTAAAGGATCCTTTTAATCACAAAATTAGTTGAAATGTATTTTTTTTTTGTAGAGTATTAGAAAACACTTCCATCATTCCAAATTGCAATATCTATACCACTTTAAATTTTTTGAGAAATTACCCAGGTTTAAAATTTGGAGGGTCACCAATGAAAGTGGCTGAACTACCAATTCTAACACACAAAACTCAATATGGAGTCAGTGTCAGTTTTAGTATTTTTTTGGAAAGGCAAATGGTGTTGAATGACATCCAGGGGTACCCTGTTGTTAATATGAAGTTAAAAGAGCATGTTTTTGGGCTAATTATTAAACATTATTATGAAACAATTAAAAATTATTTGAAACAGTGGATTAACACTAACATGTTAACCTGCACCTGATGAGCCCAACTCATCATCAGTTTAGCCTTAAAGGAGCATCAGTTAGATTTAATATATTTTCAAGCTAACTATCTTGAAAATTGGAATGGCTATAGGAACATAAAACTAGGAATCATATTTGTTACTTTAATGTAAGAAATATCAAGACTAGAATTCACAGAGAAAAAAAAAGAATCTTGCTGGATCTACCAAGTAATCTGTATGATACTGTTTATGTGTGAAAGTGAAATTCTTGCAAAATTGTTTGACCTAATAATTATGTATATATGTATGTATTTTAGATCCTCCTGCAAGCAGGAACTCGCGAAGAAACCTCATTGGCTTATCAAAGCCTCAAGCTGACCGAAGTCAGTCTCTTACATTCATATTTAACATCCATAATGATGAATTGTCAATTGGCAACAACTCTGTAACTGGACGACATACATTAATCTTGGAGTGACTCGAACTCGGGACCTTATGATTGACAGGCACTGGCGTTAACCACTGAGCTAACACTCCTCGTATATGGAATTGTGCTTCCATTATCCATGATACTGTAACGTACTGAATGTATTTCAGGTAAACCTTGATCTCGAGATATTCCCACGCTTAAAGTGACTTTTTATATAAATTTCTAGTTGAAATTTATCAAGGAGGGCGTTGTGGTCAAGTGGTTAAGGCAGTGGACTTGTGATCTAAGGATTACAGGTTCGAGCCTTGGCCAGATCACTGCGTTGTGTCCTTGGGCAAGGCACTTTATCTCCATTGCCTCGTTGCGCTTATGCCCTATGGGTTTCTACAACGTAAGAAGAAGAAGAAGAAGAAGAAGAAGAAATGAATTTTAATTTTGTTGTAATGCTCTGCATTTCCCATCCTACTCCCCTCCTCTCAAGGACCGAGGGAATCTCAACTGTTCGTTCTTCACGAGTAGAGAGAGATATAACAGACAGAAGAATTTAAAGACCATTATCTCGGGAGTGAAGAGAAGATGGCCAATGGTTGACTTGGAGGCTACTTGTAGAGATGACATCATGTTAAACAAAGACTTCAAGGTAAATAAATCAAAAGAAAAGTATTTATCTTAATGTGAAACAGCGCCACCCTGTAATATAATTAATATTGCGTTGCTTTAAAGCAGCATTTTAAGTCGATTGCGGTACAGGTTTTCAATTCTATTCATAATCAAATAAAATCATTACAATTTTACAAAGTAGTTCTTGAAACTTGACTTGTCAAGTTTCATTTCAAATAAATGAAGAAGAAAAAGTCACCTGTTTTGAAATTGATTGTTATCCCTTGCTGGAGGCAAAACTACTCTAAATGCGATGGTGATGGCAGGTGTGTGTGGGTGTGTGTTTGCATGTGACATCTGCTTGAAAACATGATAAGTCAAAAAGCACTATGTAGTTGAAGTTCATACTTGGTATGTGGACCCCCCTTGGTGAGTAAAAGAACCCCATTGAACTTGGTAGATGTTAATGGTTAGTTGAGGTCAACAGAGGTCAAAGTCTGCAAACCTTGTAAGAATGTTAACTCAAACAGTACATCTTGATTGAAGTTGGTTGAAATTGGTGGAGGTCAAAGGTCATTTTAGCTCGCCATTGCTGATAGTCTGGAAACATTGTAAACATGATAAGTCAAAAAAGTACATTGTAGTTGAACTTTATACTTGTTATGTAGAACCTGCTTGGTGAGTACAAGAACCCTATTGATATTGGTGGAGGTCAAAGGTCATTTGAGGTCAAAAGAGGAGGTTCAAGTCTGAAAAACTTGTAGACATGATAACTGCTAAGTAAAGCTTGAAATGAACTTTTTACCTGAAAGGTATAAAGTCTGCATTTGTGCAAGAACCTTGCTGATCAATTGAAGTCAGTAACGGTCAACACTTTAATAGAAATTTTACTCTTTAATGTTCTTATGCAAAATGTGGCAAATAATCACTAAGCCAATTAACTGGCTTTCTGGTTATGTATGTTTTCTAATTTGCTATTTTTCATTTTGGTTATCAATAATATCATTTAGCTTGCTCAATTTTACTCTTTTGAAATATGTAAGTGTGAACTGATTTTGTTGAATTTTTAAGTCAAGGAGACAATATGAGATAATGGTTGAAATCTATTTTCTCTATCTATGGTCGTTGCATCCATTTATTGTTCTGTATTGTTGCACCTTCGAGCACAATATATAACTTTCTTTATTTAACTGTACTTTTCTTGTATGGTATTCAAGAAAAAATGTTATCAGTTTCTTTTGTCATTTGGGATGTTTATTGATTATGTGTTTTTCATATACTCCATCTACTTCTAACGATGCAGTAGTAGTAGTAAGTTGAGTCTCGTCTATCCGACATTCTCAGTGATTAACCTCCACCACGTATCACGATCTTGCGCAAGGTTTATTGCTTCCCCGAAATTGTTATTGTTAACGTCCTTAAGTTGCGACTTTATTTTTCCAACCTTTGCTGGAGCGTCCTCCTGGAGTCTTGCTACATGACCGAAAAATCTCAATCTTCTATGTGTGACTATGGATGACCAAGGTGTTTGGTTGGTTTCATTGTAGAGCTCATCGTTTGATAAACAATTGTTATTGGTCCATCTAATGTTGAGAATATTACAAAGTAGTCTCCTTTGAAAAGTGTCAATTTTGCAATCAAGATCCTTTGTTGTGCTAACGATGAGTATTGTGATAATTAAAACGACCCATAATTTTGGGTACAGGATTTTTTTGTGTGTCTTTGTTGTCTGTTTGAATAAGCTTGCTATTCATTTCAAGTTACTGTCTTCCTGTTTTGAATTTCTTTTACCAGATATCGGGGTCGGCTTCTAGGCTAGGTAGGGATATTGCTTACCACCACTGTACTTTACTGCACAGCTGTAACAAAGATATGCTTCTGGAGGTACTCAATGTTAAGTCGGTAAGTTGAATATGTCATAGTGTTTTAATAACACTATATACTTGTGGGAATACTCAGTGTTATGATAGTAGTAAGTTGAAGAACGTTACAAAGAAAGAAGGTAAAATATGCATGAATTGGGAAGACTTAGTGTTGAGTTATAAAAGCAGTGGAATCTTTTACATTGGTAAGGTATGCATCAAGGGAAATATTGAGTGCTGTCTTGGTATTAGAACATGTTAAAATGGTGAGATATTCGCACACCGAAGTCCTCTTTGTTATTAGTACGTATTAACTTATGAAATCAGTTCTGTTTTGCTTTGTTTACTTTTTCTCTAATTACTCTGTTCATTGTTTATACTTTCTCTCTAATTACTCTGTTCATTGTTTTTTCTATATCTTTCTGATTTGACTCTTTTTTCAGTTTTTCAGGGAGTGAAGCTCTTCGACAAGCTCCTTTTTTTCTTTTATTTAGTTTTACTGCCCTCTATTATTTTGTTATTTTGTGCAACTTGTACTATTTTATGTTGTAGAAAAACAAAGAAATGAAATGTATGGTAATTTGCCAGTGTCACACCTACATGTTTGGTAAATTTTCCATTGTTGTTGCTATTGGTTAAAAGTACTTGAAACAGTACATTTCATGTTCCCATTGGTTATTCCATACAGGATGGCATTACTCACACCTACAT
>KN891084.1:10600-41136 GCA_000934455.1 Apostichopus parvimensis
GGGTTACTGTGACTTTTTTAGTGGGTGGGGCTCAAATGTCAAAGGTCAATCTGAAAATGACGTAATTTGGCTAAAAATCGATGTTTGCATCAAAAAAATCGAAACTAGGTCAGATTAAAAAAAATCATATTATGGAGAGCAAGAAAGGCTGGTCACGAGATTCGTGTCGTCGTACGGTACAGTCAAGATGGCCGACAACTACTGACAACATACCCTGTAGACGACAACTGCTGTTGTATGGCCAATTCATCAATGAATGGGGCGGAACAGCTTATATTAGCGACATGTGTTTCTGGAAAGTTATACACTTACGATCTTGAAGATGATAGAAGGAATTTTAGTACTAGTTATAATAACTTGGAAGTTCCCTGAGAATGGTTGTTTTCCCATCTTCATTAAAGCTGGTTTTATCGAGTAGATATCATAAGTATACCCCCGGAAATTGGAATTTGTCCATAACTGCCAATCTCAAATTTAAGCTTTAACGATATTGCAACACTGCCGTCGTTTCTTTTACCTTAACAATTTTGTAAGCGCAAGCGTATTGGAGTAACAATTTGTGTTATAGTATATACTAGTGACGTTTATAGTATTTGTTTTTCTCTATTACACTGAGTCATGGATTTAGTAATCGTCTTCTGCTTTCTGGTCAAGTAAGTCTTAAAAGAATGTTGGATATTTTCTCCGTCTTTAAGACAAACCACATATTCATTTCGCTCACTCATTTGTAAGACGAAGATATGCAGTTTTAAAAAGTGTTGATATTTTGTAAATGTATCCGACATCTACAAAATTTAATATATGAATTATGTCATCACGACTAATGCAAATGTTTTGTTGTTTATAAAAGTGCTTAAACTTTTTTTCTAAAGAGGAAGATAATTTATTGACACAAAGTTTTGGATTTTGAAATTCTAAACGCCAAGACAAATTGACGAGTGTGACTCAATTTCAGCATGCATTTACTATTAAAATCAGCCAGATTGCAGTTTTTTTTATTTGTATATTTGGATTTAGTGCAGAAATGCAACGAAAGCTGACGATAGGGTTAAATGTAGTTTACGTAGCGACTGGATACTTTTGGATAGAACCAACTATTCCTTTAAGTTTATCTCCTATGGCTTGTATAGTATATAGAATAGAATATTAGGGGCTTCTTGCAAATGTTGATCAAACAAGCTGTTTGATGTGCCCAGCATTTGTCAAAACGAGACGTTTGTTAGTTGCCTTTGTGAAACAATAGCCTATGCCAACATATAATTTCACAACTATTGCAGTAGATGGTAAATGTAAATACAAGAAAAGTATTCACCGTGGTCTAATCTCTACAATGAAGGCTATTCTCAGTGACTATGTCCATTGTAATGTCCCGCTAGTATATAGAAATATGTCTACAATTGTGTTATAGCGGTAAAGAAAATAAGCCAGAAAAATCGTCTTTGCTATAACCTATGACCTATTCTAGCTGTCTAGTTACCTGCACGTCAATCACCGAAACTTGTTATCCTGTTTGGGACCTGAGCTAGGAAAACAATCCTTGACTAAGTAGCCATGTAGTACTGTAATAGTAAGCGATCGCGCGTATCTTATGCACTATACATGTACATGTGACACGATATCACGTACGTATGTAAATTTCTGTCGATTGTATGTGTTGTTTAAAACTACAGTCTCCTTTGCTTATTACAAAGTTTTATATTTCTTATATAGTTTGATTTAAAACAATATGAAAGAATATGGAAAACTGTTCCGAAAAATCAAATCGCTCAAATGCTCCTACAATTCAGAAAATACACTCTTGAATCGCAACTGAATTATACAACAAAACGATTTGAGTTACACAAAAACACCATCGATGCATTAGTTCTCATATCAGCCTAACGCAACGCAAAACGTAAACAAGCTCTTATTTTGGCATATTAAATTAACTGGTTTTGTTTTCAGGCAAAGTTATTCTACCACCACAGAATTACGGAAATAAAATTATATCAATATTAAAGTCACCCATCAGAAAAACCAAATTTAAACTTTAAACTCTCTGTTTATCAGAATATCCTGATACTATATTGGTTCATATATAATATTTTTATCTTTAGATTAGTATAGTTAATGACGATGGGAGATCTTTAATAAAATATAAGATACAACGTAACGAAGTATATCGAGACTGGAGACTGAGTAACGATGTAGGAGGAGAAGAGAGTTAACAAACCTATTTGTTAGGTTTTGTTAAGTTAACGTAAATAGTTTGTACACCTTCAAAATACATAGAACAAAGTCTACAAACACAATGTTCTTTAAGTATGTCTTCCAAACCCTTGACTGCGTTATTCTAAAATCTAACACTAATTCTAAGAAATAATGGGTTCTGCTTATTTCACATTTGTTAATCTGTTTACAAACTTTTAGCAGTCGCGACCAGCTGCACTTTATTTAACATTTAATACAAAGTTCCTTTTCATGTTATGTCAAAAATATATGTTTCGTTCATTCTTATACAAGCTCATCAATACATTTGCAACTCGCGGCATATTTGCTTTTAACATGATTCAATTTTCAACTTGAACTAATAACGCAAATGATATATTATTTAGCTATTCGTTTTCACGCCGACTCTATATCAGTTTTCATTTCAACAAATAGTACAGAAAGAACCCATAGTATAGTCAGAAGTATCGGCGATATGTGTTATCAACGATATAAGGAATCACGTGTCTTCAGATTATACTGGCTTTGAGCTACGGTTTAGCACAGGGTTAACTTCACTTAACTATGTTTCTGTTTCTGTAATATGTAGATAGTGACATCCCATGTTACAATTCAGCAGTGTTGTTACCAAGTCATATTTTGTGAAGCCATACCTAACCACATGCTATTTTCCCCTCAAATCAAGTCAAGTTTCAACTCAAGTCAAATCGAGTCACAAGTCATTTAATGTTACCGCAAGGGAAGGCAAGTCAAGTCTCAAGTCGAGTCAAGTCGATTTTAAATCGTATCACGTCACATGTAATTTCGTTGTATATAGCACATTCAATCAAGGCATATTTGTTGAGAAAAGCTATGCTTATTTTTGGTTCCCTCTACCATTCACTTACTGTATTGCTTTATATTGATTTCTTTATGTTGTTATTTTCACATTATTTGTAATTGTACTGTACGTATATTTTTGCTTTCGAATTGGTAGAAATAAATCAAATCAAATCAAATGTATGCGGTCCGGTGGATGACGTGCATCAGTGAGCTCTAGCTGCAATGATATGAGGCGAGAAAATTCTACAACAGTTATCTTCTGGATTGGACAGAATCTGAGTTTTATTGTAACAAGACATATATGACAATTCTAAACATACATAACAGTCAAAAAATTAAACATAATAATAAATTGCTCTTGCCTGACGGCAGCAATTAGCTTTACGGTCATAAATAATCCTCTGCTATGAAGGAGGGGTAAATTTTGTAACATGTCACCTGTCATTTTGTTTTATATTACATCAAATCAAATATCACAGCAATTCACAAGAGACGTACTATAAAGGGGGAGGGGGATTTCGCCTGTTCTCAAACTTCAATCTAGCATGGATATGAATCAATGCATAATACAACATTACTGTAAAACTCACTGCACATTCTAGCACAAAGCTTAAACACTCTGCATGCGTAATACCTATAAAAGAAGGAATAATAAATTAAAACATTAAATTTAGTTTTAAAGGAATTAACATAGTTCATAGGAATCAAGTCTAAGAACACTCAAACCATATCCTCGCGAAGATATATGGAATATCATAAAATCAAAACATCAATGATGCAAAGTCTTCAGCATAATCTTATTTCTCATTGCCGTTTTGCTCGTGAGGTCATATCACACTCCATTAAATGCACATTTTAATAAGTTTATGCCGTGGTAGTTAATAATAAGTTAAAATATGGAATAACAAGGGTATAGATATATGAAAAGGCGTCATCGTCACTTCAAAATTCGACACAAGCTGACCAACACAAGTACAACGCTTTTCTTTATCTAACGACGTGTAACAACAACTCCCCAACCCCAATGTCCGTCCTCTTTAATCTTAAAAATTAAAAATAAATCGAAAATTAAATGAAATGCAATAAACACTAAAGTTACAAACAGAACGAAATTATTTTTGCTTTCTGTCATAGCATCAACACATTTCTGCTCAACGTCATAATGATTCACAAGTATGTATAAAAGTTAAATTAGTGAATGCCAGAAATGTTGTGTGTACATCAAGAACTACAGACGCAAGGTACTAATTTAAATAATACTTATGATTAGCTTGTTTAACTTAGTGTTGTGTGTGTATCGAGTACTGTGAGTTTTTCCTGTGTGTAAAAAGAACTACGAAGGTGCAGTTAGCGGTGTATGAGCAGTATGTACAACAGTGTTCTTTTTCAATATTTAGTTTAAATAAGTTTTTGTGTCTTTATCAGATACTGCGGATATCGTGTATAGGTGTAGGTACAATCGGCGGTGTCAATGGATATATACATCGATGCATTTTTAATAATTAATTTGCATTATTTGTTATGTGGGTATCAAATAATTTGGCTATGATGTACCGGTTTAGTACAACAAGCACAATCAGCTGTGTATAGTAACAATCGTCTTAATGCAGAAGATAATACCCGTGGATGCCATAAAGATATGCCAGATGATGAATATGTTTTAATATAGTTTATAAACTGACTGACCTGGTATTAATTATGAGTTCAATTTGTCATAATTTCAATTAATTTATCGTTGCTTTAGTGTATCCTTGTATTTAATACAATCATATCTGAATCTCGATTATAACATTCTATTCACTGCTTTAGTTTACATTCTAGGGGACCTCCCTCCATACACGGACTATATTTAATACAAAAATATCTGTATCTCGATTATAACATTTTATTCACTGCTTTAGTTTACATTCTAGGGGACCTCCCTCCATACACGGACTATTCTAGCAGGCAACTTGGACGTGTAGAAGAGTGAAATGCTCTCACTATGTGAAATATTTCAACCAGGGAACTACTACTTTAACCTCATTACTTACAACCAGCTGCTGAAATATAGAAATGAATATAATTCATACTCATGTTGTTTTTGGATATTATTTGTTGGAAAGGAAAAAGGGAGCAGAAATAATCAAACAAATAAAATAAATCAAACGTTTGTGATAGAAAATGTAAGAGTCGTATTTCTCGATGAAAAAAGTTCTGAATTTAGTTTAAATGCACCTTCGTCTAATTATACGTTGACATTTTTCCTTTAATCTACGTCACTACTAGACAGTACGTGTACAGTTTTCTTGAAGCCAATGTTGATAATAAAAGTTTTTCCGTACCATCCATTTCTAGCGTTGTCACACAGCTAGCGTTATTATCTACTCTTCGTGTCAATATCTGTCGACCATCCTGACTGTATTGTACCAGGATACATCTCCGCTGATGTGAGGAGCCTGTTAACCATAACATGTAAATGAACTCGTTCTTGTCTGTGCAGACACTGTAAGAACTCCAGTCGCATCCTTCGAGATCTGGTTTGGTGAATTCATACATTAGTATACTCTCTGATTCCTCCATGGTAACTGCAAATGCACTATTACTACGTTTGCAACAGACAATAAGATTACCTCTATGTGCAGTGATATCCGAAGCCCCATCGATTTCATCTGGTAGGGTTAACATGTGACTGTAATTTATCTGATCAGTAAATACATACACATCTCTGCTGTAAGTACCGACAATAATATGACTTTTGACAGGATCAATCGTTACACAACTCATTCGCCGATGAAATTGCCACTTGGTGACGACATCACGAATGTTCTTCATGCTAAAAGCACCATCACGTACATCGTAAATTCCGATGTTAGAATTATCAACTGTTATAACTTTGAACTCTGATAAATGGCAGCAAGAACGCCATGCAACGTCCGTACCATTCTTGAATTGATCCTGTCGCTGTATTTGCCCTGTCCTGTTGACCACAGTGATGTGTGGGAACCCTTCATATGCCATACCAATTACGACGATATTGCCATCTCCGCTGCTTGTAATACCAATGCTCCACCACCGTTTAGCTGTAATTCCTGCAATATCAACAACTGACTCTTCATGCTGAGCAATCGTGACGTTGTCTTTAAAATCATCCGTTATATCACTGATAAAGAAATCAGATAAAGATTCTAACTCTGGATATTCTTTCTTCATTTCTTCTATGAGAGGTTCACAGGCTGCTCTAATATCAGGGATACACTGGGCGTCTGTCCAATCGTCTTTAGAAGCAAGAATACACGAGGTCGTTGCTGTAAAGTTCTCGTATCGTTTGATAATCGTGTCACAATAATCTGACATTTCTTTCAGCTCATCTTTATTTTTTTTTACAAGCAAATCTTTGGTTTTTATTAAATCCTTCAAGCAGACATTTAAGCTATCAAGTTTGCTAATGAGTGCGCACTCAGTTTTATCACATTTCTGGTTAAACTCCTCGTAGTCGTCGTCAATTTGTCTTTTCACATTTTTCCTAATTGCATCATATTTTTCTCTAGTTTGGCTTAATTCCTCCTCTAAATTAATGGTTATCTGACCGTCTTTATCTCTTCTTCTGCTTTCTATATCCTTTAAGCCTCTTTTTCGTACTTCAGTACATTCCTCAAGTTTATCATTAATCTTCTTCGTCTGTTTTTTGTGCTGATTTATCCATTTTTGTGTCTTTTTCCCGGCATTTTCGTTCAGCTTCTGGGTGGTAGTTTGAATTTTGTTTGGCAAGTCGTATAGTTTGTCTTTGTACTTGTTTAGTTCAGCAAGTTTTGGTTCCAAAAGTTCTCTTTCACTATTTGATAGTTCAGATGCGTCTTTTAGGTCATGACCTTTGTGTTTACTATATATACAGACTATGCATACTGGTACATATCGGCACGTACAGCAACATAACTGTGCCTCTTTTTTCATATGTATGTGGCACCTGGGATCTTCCGTAAGTGTCGTTAGTTTCTCCAGTGTTAGGTTCCTGTCCTCAATATTATCCAATTTCAGAATGTGAGTTTGGTGTTCTGTGAACATTTTACTGTTCACGTGAACCATGTAACATGGATCACATAAGAAGTCTCTACACTTAAAGCAGTATGCAAACACTTTTGTATTTCCTGAACAACTCACACATTGTTTTACATTTTCATTTTCAAACGATTTTTGCAAGATTACAAACTCAAACATACTCTTCAAATGAAAGTCAGTCTTGAAATCATCTACCCCATTTTCTGGTATGACATAATCCTTTTGACATAATGGACATTTAACCGTCCCATCTTGGCTGGCTTGAATAACTGTATTTAAGCAATCCCTGCAATATCGATGAAGACATGGTAACAGCTTCGGTTCTGTAAATTGATCCAAACAAACAGAACACAGAAAGAAGTTCTCTGTCAGCTCTTTGAGAGGAGTTGTCGAAGCCATAGGTCTAGTTCACGCGACTCTGTATCAAATAATATAGAAAGTTACACATCATTGCTGTAATCTTCCTATTTTAATCAAATTATTACCGAGCATTTAAATTTGCCAAGAACTTTCCGTTAAGAGAAACATTAAACTTTTTTTTTTGTAATTTGCTCTTGTTGTATTATGCCTAAAGTCATGTCAATTCTTTTTCTGGGTGCAAATAACTTTCTTTTGGCCAAAACTGGCAGCACCCTTAAATTGTAGAACCCCCACCCTGTCCCTGTACACGGGGATCTTCATTACACAGATCATGTGTACGGAGTTGTGGAAGACATTACCATGTCAGTTGATAAAGAATTGTTATGAGGTTTTGTGGATGGATAGTTTTAATAGAGTGATGTGCTTTATGATAGCACAAAAGTAACATCATTTGTAAAGGAAGTTGCGAGAGATTATTGTCAGTTTTAAAGGGGATCCAGGGGCCGATGGACATAGGGAAGCATCATCCGTCTTCACGAATAGCGAAACTTTTCAATTCTTATGACATTATTTTCCCCAGTTATTTTTGCTATTTAGGGGGCTACTTTCAAATATGAGTACAAAGCGATCTGTTAAAAACACACTATTGTATATTACGGTAGAATACCGACAGCAATAATGACGTAATTTAATAGCAGTTCGTGAAGAACGGCTGCAATGTTTTTTAACTGGTATTTTTAAGCCATGAATTTACGTCGTTAAGATTTCCGTTTAAAATCAGTAAACGTTTCCTACTGTTACCAGGTTTCTCTGTTAGCTAATTCTATTGCTTTAACACAGGTGCTGTATTACTCGGCAACCCATTTCGTGTATATAACGCAACTGTCCATTGTGTAACAGCAAATTATTTGGCGACCAAGTGGTGTAGGAGTAATGTTATGTAAGAGCTAAGTCAACTATGTGTAAAGAGTTTATGTATTTGGGATATTTTGAACGATGTCACCATAATTTGTTTGCACAAACAACAATAGTTTTCTTTTTATAAAGATATGCTTTTATATCTAGTGCAATATTTCTAACAGTCTAGATGAATAATAAGACACAATATATGGCATACCTAAGCACCGAAATCACATCAAGGGGACGTACCCCACAAACCAATTTGGGTAACACTTCATTATGAATATACACATTTAAGTGTCCCGAATTGATACAAGATGGTACTAAAGTGTATTTTTCTCACACACAGGTTAATTAATTGTATCAAGGCATTATAGACAGTTTATTCTTAATTAACATCATTCAAATTCAAGTAAATTCTCTCTGCTAATTTGCCACTAATGGTGAATGTTTTTTTTCTACGATGTTATGGTAATTTTACTTCAATAAATTTCTTTCAACCTTCAACATTTAATTCTCAAAGGTATATAATGATACTTTTACTTACTCACATCTTTCCAAAATTATTAGTCTTCTCTGTTGATGCAAATCTTGCTTTGATTTTGTTGATCAAGTATATATTGTACACACACACCACATCACACTTGCTATACCCTTCCAATTTAGGCCCACTGCCCCATTTACTTACAGTATAACTGTAGTTTCGTTTTATCGTCTCCTGTGCAACATTTAGTGACTGTCAATTGTGTTTGCCCTCGCAAAACATTTGATTCTATTGAACCCTCAATATTTCTTTAACCAGATAGATGTGATGTTGAATTAGCCTAGAACACTTCAAAGTTTGTTCCAATTATGTTTCGAAGTGAAAGTTTGCCCACATATGATCAACTCAAGAAAAGTACTTAAATTCAAATTTGGACTTATACTGAAGTTTCAAGTTTTAGTAGTTACCAGATTCATTCTGTTGACATTCTATTAGAAATCAAGGATTTTCAAGTCATTAAATAACGGAAAACCGTTCTGCACCATCATGATTGAAATATTTTTAGTATGGCAGCTGCAGGCATTACAAACATAAACCCTAGTCTAGTCAATTCTATAACGCGCTACACTATAGAATACGGCCGCTACAATGGAACCCAATGTAGAGACTCCCAATGAGGAAGTACTTACTAGCAAGATCATATATCGAACGATTTCTGTTTCATGGGAAATGGCCAATAGAAGACATTACAAAATATATTGGAGTGAAAGCTCACTTACCTAGTTCTATTGCAAAGAACTCAAACAGAGGTTGGTGTCAAAACTAATGTGCTTCAAAACAAAATAACTGCAACAAAACACAGTTTACAATCATGTTTCGTGTTTGTATTACCAGTATCACGTTTAACATGAGGCTATACTGTACTCTGTGTATATGCAAATATAGTACAATTCAATACGCCAAGTAGTGACGTATTACAAAGTAATAACTAAGGTCACGATCAAAAGAAGTTGTCAATATAAAGGGGAATTCCTGAACATACAAAAGGACGTGCCACGGATCAACGATTTTTAATAGTCTATTTAACGATTGTATGGTAATTTTCACGTATCGTCGACGTGTTAAATGTTCACTTCACAAAAAAGGTTATATTTTGTAAAGAAGTATTATTGGTTAACATTTTAGAAGGGATTTTTTATGATTGAAATCCAACTGATTGTGTACCAAATCTCGCCAGTTTAACATTTGCACCAAAGGAATGGGTTTCCCTCTTACATAATTTTCAGGGGGAAAAATGCAAAAGTATTAACCTTTTCGCGTAATGCATAAATGCTTCACACTGTTAAATTTACCAAAATATAACATTATAAATCGCATTGTTTCTGAAGACTTTCGACTCCCATAGCAGGCTGGGTGAGAGAACGAATCACTAGTCTGCACAAACTTCGTTAGTCGGGGGAAGGGTGGGGAGGAATACGATTGAGTCGGGAGATTTTAACATTTTGGGAAGAACAGGACTGCTACGCATGTACCTTCCCTCCAACCTCACTTTGAAACCTCAACGTATTTATTAGCAAAGCGATGTGCATAGGGCTATTTCTATTGACAAAACTTATAGTTTACATATGCATCAGAATGCTCCATTTGACGTCTAAATTTCAATTTTCTTTTAGTCGGGTAAATTTCGAGTGTATTTTTATTTATTTAGCAGAAATTTGCCTCAGAATGCACCATTTGACGTTAGGAACTGAATCAATTTCTTCCACAAAAGTTCAGCCCTATACCCGAAATGGTCAGGGGAAATTGTATTCCCCCTCCCAATTCCCCACCTTGGAAATTATGTCCACGCCACTGTACTTAGCGAACCTCAACTTGTTTTCTTGAAGCCATCAAATAATGACCCTAGCTGCTGAGCCTACCATGATATATTAAATGTTGCTGACGTTTTGAAAGATCTTCCTTGGGATGATGCAGATGTAACATAAGACACCTCTGTTAGCGATTGCGCTGGTAACGCCTTGACCAGATAACAGACGGCAGTAACTCCAATGTTGGTTGATCATGCTCCTATCAGTATTGAACCGATCCTGTCGTTGTATTTCACATTTTCTGTTAACTAGAGTGATGTGAAAGTCCTCTTACATTGCATTTTGAGTTATAACAATCTTGTCATCTCCTCTGCTTGTAATACAACTGAAATATCCACCTTAAGCTTTGATTCCTGCAACTCAAACACTGACTCTTTATTTTGAGCGATCGTGATGTTGTCAATAATAACTCTTGCTACATCACTGATAACGAAATCATATAAATATTCTAAGTCTTGATATTCTTTCTTCATTCTACCATCAGAGGTTCACATGAGTCTTTTATATCAGGGATACACTGAGCGTCTGTTCCATCGTCTTTATGAGCAAGAATAGATGAGTTTGTTGCTGTGAAGTTTCTTTTAAGAAGCTGTTCGCAATATTCTGTTATTTGTTTTAGTTCTTCAGTTCCATTGACAAGCAGGTCTTTTGCTGTTGTCAAATCCTTTGAGTATTTTTATTTTAGTAGTGAGCAGTTTCAACACGTTTGTTTATAAACTCTGCAGACTCGTTGTCATTTTCATGGTTCGCTGTTTTCCTGATTTTATCGTATTTTTCTCTCACTTGGCTCAATTCCTCTTCCAAATTAAGAGTTATCTAACCGTCGTTATATTGTCTTTTGATTATCTTCTTCTGATTCCATCTGAACATCGTTTTCGTTCCGTAGTGCATTCCGCAAGTTTATCTTTAATTTTGTGTACTTGCTGCTTAATATGCTGATTTATCAATCTTTCTTTCTTTTGATGGCATTTTTGTTCAGCTTCTGTGTAGTAGTTTGTATTTTCGTGGTATACTTTACCTTTGTATTTCTTTAGTTCAGCAACTTCTTGTTTCAGTAATTTTCTTTCACGTTCCGCTATTCCAGTGACGTATGTAGGTCATGACCTTTGTGCTTATGATAAGTACAAGTTATGCACACTGGTATGATTCCGCAAGAATTGCAGCATAATTGGGCTCCTTTTGTTTGGCATGTATATGGCACCTGGGATATTCCGTTACTGATGTAAATTTATCCAGAGTCATATTCGTTGCTTCTAATTTGTCCAATCTTAGAATGTGGGTTTTGTGATATGTAAACATTCAACTGATGATGTGAACCTTGTAACATCGCTCACACAAGTAATCTCTGCACTAAAAACAATGAGCTAAAACTTCTGTATTCTTAAAACAGCTTACACATTTCTTGATTTTCAAAATACTTTTGCAATTGTACGAACATATAAAAATCAGTCTTGATATAATTAAAATTGTGGTTATGATTATGATTGTGCTTGTGATTGTGATTGTGCTATTGCGATAGCGAAAGGTGGAGCGATAGCGTGGATAATATTAAACAAATTGGTTGAGTGTTCCAAGATAAAAATAGAAAGGGCGGTTCATCTCTGCGTTATTAGCGCGTAACTTACTGTTAGCTCTTTATGTTCATACAAACTGCTCTTCTGGTCACCTGAAGCTTTTGCCGTCCTACCTTACATAGTTAAACGTTTTATCAAGTAATCACACTTTTGTTCTATTTTCCTTCTAATACTAGCAGAAACAGCTTCAACATGCATTCTACGTTGAAAGGGAAATGGCGTTCACTGTCACAGACCTATAGCTCGTCACGCGATGGATTAACAATTTAATATAGTTAGATTCTTACCCTGTTATTCACCCATAGTTACATTTGGTTAAATAAAGTGCTTTTTTTAAACGCGAGTCAGTTGCAGTTTTTTTAATTTGGAATTCATCACGATGAGCGTGTTTTTACTTTAACCTTATCATATATTAAACTCCATCATGCTTCCCATCTGCTCAAGATTATTTTTAATAAACAACAACTAAAATTGCCGAAAATCAATACTTAACATTTAAAGCTCGAACCAATTATATTTTTACTTCTTAAAGCAGCAATTTGCGTTGATTCTCGAGATTTTCCAATACTATGATACTATACCAATGACGTAAACTAAGCTAACTGTAAAGTTTCAACTCAAACTATTCCCGAAAAGTGCAAAAAATATGATATTTTCTGGTTTTCGTATTTCAAATCTTTGACTTCGATAGACTCCTCCCACTTATAGGAACCTTGTGAATATGTATAACGGACAAGGTACTTTGAATAGCAAGGTAAACAGTAAGCAAAAATCAGCTGAGGAGATTTACGTACTGCGCGAAGGGACAGTTACGCCATATCTCATTGCATACGATGCCCTAAATATCCAAGAAAATTCGTCGCTCCGCGAAAATAAAACAGCAAGGATAAATAAGAGTGAAAGTCATGTAACCAGGAAGAATTCGATCGTTACGTAACATTCGCGAGAACGATATTGCATCACTCTACTCGGTGTTACATAGGCTAGTTACTGTAGTACAATCAGACCTATTAGTGTGTGACTTACACTGGTAAGGCCTGAATAACGTTATGTACACGCTGTGCATTGTGCACTAAAAGCAATGTAGCTATGAGTGTAGCGCAATGGGGGCCGTTAGTTTCCGGACTCGTTAGTTTCCTCTCTTGAAAAACGTTAGTTTCCTCCTCTAACAACATGGGAGAAAATAACGTTTTTCAGGAGAGGAAAGTAACGTTTCTCATAAGGGAATGCAATAAGGCATATTGGCTAGGCCATGTGGAGATTTAAGTAGTGCTTTGCAGCAAGGGATTACCATGCCAATGAATGAGTCTATTTTTAGCGTCAAGTCATACATAAACATCTCTTCACTGATTGGTTGAATTAGAACAGGCGGTTTTGTAGAGCTGCATGTGATAAGTACTAATTGCTTCGATGTGTCAGGGAGACACTTATTTCAGAATCATATAAA
Organism: Apostichopus parvimensis; assembly: GCA_000934455.1. Lineage (NCBI taxonomy): Eukaryota > Metazoa > Echinodermata > Holothuroidea > Aspidochirotida > Stichopodidae > Apostichopus > Apostichopus parvimensis. The sequence continues at coordinate 24,302 of KN891084.1, forward strand.
AGCCTTAATTACTTGCTAATTAACGTTCGCTGTGGTGAAAAAAAAGTATGAGAAAGTCTAAGTTTTGTCTTTTGTGATTGTATTATGATAAAAACTTGATAGACACGGAAAAATTGAGGAAAAACAGCGACTCAACGAAAAATGCTGCTTTAACATATTCCAACGTGGTTATTCTTTTCTTGATGTAATCACCACATCATACTTCCATCAACATTCATAATGAAGAATATTGATTAGGCAAGGGAATTGTTTCTGTGATTGAGAAGACAATTGAAGGAGGAACAATAACGACTACGAGTTTGCTTTCTTATGTATTGGGTTCAATACTAACACATATACGGTCGTGTCGACATCATACATATGACATTGGTTGTGAGGGGACCGTTGTTGAATTGGTGGCAGTGCAATGATTGTCTGACAAAATATCCATTCATTCAACATTTATTCCACTATAGCGCCATCAATTACGACTGACATATCCAAGTAGGACTTTCTGCTGATACGTCCTCAAGGATGATACTAAAATACATAACAATGGATGTAGTTAACTGCCTTGATCTGTCTATATTTGCTTTAGAAAACGACACAATAAAACCATATTTTGAAATTTCCCAATGTGATACGTAGTCACTTAATGCATTTAAAAGTGAACGGAAGAAATATAAGATAAGCTTAACATTTCCATTAGTTGGTATCGATTCTCAATATAATACATCCATCCATGTTACCATTTTCGTAGAAATATGTAATGAGAACAAAAGGATTATTGCGATAAAATCACTTATGATCCATGAAAGGTATACTTTTTTCTGGGACACAACACGCCATATAACATAACGTCCTTTTCCGTAGTGTGGGAGGCAGTCGTGATGCAAGTACAACGTTATAATGGGATTTTTAGGTCGTAACATCTCTACTCCTCATACCAACAACCGTTATTCCATACGCCATTTCTTACATAATTCACACTCATTCCGCCTTGATCCGTCCGTCCGTTTGTCTGTCTGTCTGTCTGTCTGTCTGTCTATCTATCTATCTATCATGATGACACGACACAAGCTTTCCACAATTTACGATCGTCAGCTGTTCCTATGAGCTGGTTGAAGTCCATTCCAGTCTAGGTGTTTATGTTGTCAATCGAGGTTTTTCCGGTCTGCCTCTCCTTCGTACCCCATCTGTCCCTCTTTGCAATACAGTGTTAGCCAGACTGTTCTTCTGTAGAATTACATGACCAAACCACTGAAGTTTCCTTCTTTTCATCACTGAAAGGAGGGGTTCCTGTTCCCCTATGAAACTCTCCATTATTTGCCATACTTGCTTGTTCGTGGTGTGCGAAGTGTAATGGATCTGGAGAAGTCCCCGGATACAGTTCATTTCAAAAGCATTTATTCGCTTTTCCATATCCGCAGTTCAAGTCTACATTTTGCACCCATACAGGAACACTGTTGTTACTAGTGCTCTCAGGAGACCCATTCTTTTTTCATTGTGATATTTTTATCCCTCCAGATGGGCTTCAGATTTGCCTTTGGAGATGTTGCAACTGCAATTCTGATCTTAATCTCTTGCACTGACTTTGCATCATTCCAGTGATTGTTGCCCCTTAATATTTGAACTGAGCCACTGGTCTTGAGCCTGCCATTTAATAAACCAGGAGGACTGTATATCGGATTATGTTGATTGTATAGCAACAAGGGTGAAGGGTGCTGGTTTACGAAGCGGGGTTACGAAACTCGTTGAAAGGTTACGACGCGGTTGAAATTCAAAGATTTTGAAAAGCTTTCGTAAGTTCTTTTTTCTGAATCCTGGTAGTTTACGAATGTTTCCCATTTTATCAAGTCATTTTGCCGCTCGCTCCAAGTTGAGCTCTATAGTTGCCACAGGTAACTTGCAACACAAATGATCAGTCACATCGCAACTTTTGCACTTTTGGAGTACTGGGCTGGACTGGACTTTTTGCTATTAGGTGCATCATCTTTTCATTTTAACCTAGTTTCATATCGCCGTAGAAAGGATCTTAATGAGTAATAAACCTGAACATAATGTTGCATTCTGTTCTTTGAAGGAAGGAGATATCTTGTTCCATTTATCCTTTTATCAATTCATTGACGCCATTTCCCCCTTATTCAATAATACCATGGAAGTGTCAAACTACTACACAAACGTCATTGTTGAACAATACAGAAAGTCATTCTACCTCATTACCAAACACAATATAGAATATTTGGGATACATCATTAACGATATACGCCAACTGTTTATTATTTTATATAGGAGACTTAACCAATCAATCAGAAACAATTAAATAGCGCCAATATCAACGAAAGTTGTTCAAAGAGGCTTTACCACAATAGCAGAGACTTACTTGGATTAACTGGGTTAAAACATTTTAACATGCGTCTAAGCGTGTGTTCCTTGGTTTTGTGCAATGTATAACCCATCCAGACATTCCTGATTATTTAGTTTGAATACAGGTGCATTATTCGCACGCAATTCACGCATTCTTTTTAGTTTCAAAGAACGTTTCGATCTTTTTTAAATTAAGCGACAACTGAATATTCTTGGACAAATATTAAGTATGATTGACAAATTGTATTTATTTGTTACAACAACCATTCATATCCATATTTACTACCAGAAGACATATTGCCTCAATATGTTTTAAAATAAACCAAAATAAAAAATGAACATTCAAGACAAGCAGAACAAACGTAAGAGTATATGCTAATAAGTAAATAATAATGTGCAGTAAATAGATATATTTGAAAAAAAAAATTAACCTAATCGATACTAATCTCATACCCGTTTTTCATAACAGGCTCAGTCAGTGGTTCACATAACTACACAACAAGGTTCTTTTCAACAACGAATTTAAATTAATTATGTGTATAACAAATACTGAGTTTGGGTCTTTCTGTGTATCAAATAATATAATCAGTTGTATGTGCACAGTCAGAATTTCTTTACCATTAATTAATTTGAATTAGGTATTGTGTGCACCAAGTACTGTGGGTATGATGTATCGGTTTGGAATAGTCAGTGGTGTTGTTGCCTTTTTTATGGTGTCATTGTTAACGATTCGGTTAAACAAACTAGCTATCAAATAATTTGACTATAGTATACCGGTTTAGTCCAACAGCCAAGTCACTAACAATTGTTTTATTTAATACTATCTTACGCAAACAGGATATTTTTAACAGAATGCAGTGATCGAACAATTCACACGGATGCCACAAACAGAGCCAGAATATAAATAATCATTTACTCGATTTGATCAAATGATTGAATTGAACCAGTTATGATAAATTTAGAAGTATAATTCATATTCATGTTGTTTATGGAGATTTTCTGTCTGAGAAAAAAATAACCAAAGAAATAAAATAAATCAAACATTGTAATCCACAATAAAGAAATCATATTACTCGATTAATAAATTTCTGTATTTAAGGTTAGTGCACCTTATTAGGTTATGTTTAATAACACGTTGATATATTTCCTACGTGTTAGTGACTTTTAGACCGTACGTGTACAGCAGCCCGGAAGTATATGTTGCAAGTACAAGTTTTTCCGACCAATCTTCTTCTAATGATGTCACACAGCGAACCTTCTCATTTACTGTTCTTGTTGTGAGTAAATGTCGGCCATCCTGACTGTACTGTACCAGGATACCTCTCCCAAGAGTACCATTGTCATCAACCCATAACATGTAGATGAATTCGTTTTTGTCTGTGCAGACACTGTGAAGACTCCAGTCGAATCCATCGTAATCTGGTTTGGTGAATACATACATCAGCTTATTCTCTGATTCCTCCATGGTGACTGCATATGCTCTATCACTACCGTTGCAACAGACAATGAGACAACCTCTGTGTACAGTGATGTCAAAAGCCCCATATATAACATCTGGTAGGGTAAACATGTGACTGTAATTCAACTGATCAGTGAATACATACACATTTCTGCTGTTAGTACCAACAATAATATGACTCGTCACAGGATCAGTAGTTACACAACTCACGTACTGATCAGATGGCCACCTAGTAATGACGTCCCAAATGTTCTTCTTGCTAAATGCACCATCACGTACATCGTAAATTCCGATGTCAGACTTACAGGTCGTTATAACTTTGAACTCTGATAAAGGACAGCAATGCCACCATACAAAGTACTCGCTCGTGGCATTCTTGATCAGATCCTGCCGTTGTATTTCTCCTTTCCTGTTGACCACAGTGACGTGCGAGTACCATTTAGATGCCCTACCAGTTATGACGATATTGCCATCTCCGCTGCTTGTAATACCATTGATCGACCAATGCCTAGCTTCGATTCCGGCAATATCAACTACCAACTCTTCATACCGAGCAATCGTAACGTTGTCTTTAAAAACATCCGTGATATCACTGATAAAGAAATCAGATAAAGATTCTAACTCTGGATATTCTTTTTTCAATTCTTCTATCAGAAGTTCACATGCTGCTTGAATATCAGGTATACACTGAGCGTCTGTCCAATCGTTTTTAGAAGCAAGAATAGATGAGGTCGTTGCTGTAAAGTTTTCGTATCGTGTGATAATCGTGTCACAATAATCTGACATTTCTTTCAGCTCATCTTTATTTTTGTTTACACGCAAATCTTTGGTTGTCATTAAATCCTTTAAGCAAACATTTAAGTTATCAAGTTTGCTAATGAGTGCGCACTCAGTTTTATCACATTTTTTATTAAACTCCTCGTATTCGTCGTCATATTGTCTTTTCACGTTTTTCCTAATTTTATCATATTTTCCTCTCACTTGGTTTATTTCCTCTTCTAAATTAATAGTAATCTGACCGTCTTTATCTCTTACTCTGCTTTCTATATCCTTTAAGCCTCTTTTTCGTACTTCAGTACATTTCTCAAGTTTATCATTAATCTTCTGCGTCTGTTTCTTGTGCTGATTTATCAACTTTTGTGTCTTTTTCTCGGCATTTTTGTTCAGCTTCTGCATAGTAGTTTCAATTTTGTTTGGTAAGTCGTATAGTTTGTCTTTGCGTTTGTTTAGTTCCGCAAGTTTGGGTTTCAAAACTTCTCTTTCACTATTTGCTAGTTCAGATACGTCTTGTAGGTCATGACCTTTGTGTTTACTATATATACAGACTATGCATACTGGTACATATCGGCACGTACAGCAACATAACTGTGCCTCTTTTTTCATGTGTATGTGGCACCTGGGATCTTCCGTAAGTGTCGATAGTTTCTCCAGTGTTAGGTTCCTGGCCTCAACATTATCCAATTTCAGAATGTGAGTTTGGTGATCTGTAAACATTTGACTGTTCACGTGAACATTGTAACATGGATCACCTAAGAAGTTTCTACACTTAAAGCAGTATGCAAAAACTTTTGTATTTTCTGAACAACTCACACATTGTTTTACATTTTCATTTGCAAACAAGTTTTGCAAGTTTACAAACTCAAGCATACTCTTCATATGAAAGTCAGTCTTGAAATCTTCTACTCCATTTTCTGGTATGACATAATCCTGTTGACATAATGGACATTTAACCGTCCCATCTTGGCTGGCTTGAATAACTGTTTTTAAGCAATTCCTGCAATATCGATGAAGACATGGTAACAGCTTAGGTTCTTTAAACTGATTCAAACAAACAGAACACAGAAAGAAGTTCTCTGCCAGGTCTTTGAGAGGAGTTGTCGAAGCCATAGGTCTGGTTCACGGGACTCTGTCATTTTTAAAGAAATTAACCCCAAATTGCTTCCTATTGCAATTCAATTACTAATATGCGTTTACATTTGCCAAGAACTTGACGTTTAGAAAAATATTAAACTATTTTTTTTTTAATTAGCTCTACTTGTATTATGCCAAAAGTCATAGAAATTTGTGTTGGGAACTCAGTTCTTTTTCTGGGTGCAAATAACTTTATTTTGGCCAAAATTGTCAGCACCTGAAGTTGCCGAAACCATCACCCTACCCATGTGCACGGGGATCTTCATTACACAGATCGTGTGTACGGCATTATGGATGACATTACCATGTCATTTTATAAAGATTTGTTATGAGGTTTTATTGACGAAAAAGTATGAATATGTGGCCATTTCGATAGAGTGATCTGCATTTTGATAGCACAAACGTAACATCATTTGTAAATTAAGTTGCAAGGAGATTTTTGTAAGTTTAAAAGGGGATTCGTGGTCCGATGGACATAGATAAACATCACCCGTTTTCAAGATGTTGAATTTTTTCACTTTAGCATACCGGCAGTCAAGACGTATGCGCAAAGACGTAAATTAATAACAATAAACGGGTGCAATGTTTCTTGACTGGTACTTTTAAGCCGTGAATTCACGTCGTTTAGAATTCCGTTTAAGAATATTTAACGTTTCCTATTGCAACCATGTTTTTTTGTAGCAAATTCTTTTGATTTATTGCAGTTGCGGTATTATTTGGCAACCCATTTTTTTTTTTTACCGCAACTGTCCAGCGTGTAACACCAAATAATTAGGCGAATAAGTGGTGTAGGAGTATTATGTTAGAACTAAGTCAAGTATATATAAAGAATATGTGTATTTAAGAGAATATTGAAAGCTGTCACCTTAATTATTCACAAACAACAAACAGTCGTCAAGCAATATATAGATATCCTTTTATATCAAATACAATATGTCTAACAGTCTAGATGAATAATAAGACATATTATATGTACATACCTAAGCACCGAAATCACATAAGAGGACGTACCCCACAAACCAATTTGGGTAACACTTTATGAATATACAAATGTAAGTGTCCCGATGTAAAGTAATTGATACAAGATGGAACAAAAGTTTAATTATTATTACACACAGGTTAAATAATGGGTATCAAGGCATTATAGACAGTTTATTCTTAATTACCATTATGCAAATTTAAATACATTCTCACTGTTATTTTGCCACTAATGGTGAATGTTTTTATGACGATGTTATGGTAAGTTTACTTCAATAAGTTCTATCCAATCTTCAACATTTAATACTCAAAGGTATATAATGATACTTTCACTTACTCACATTTTTCCAAAAGAGTTGATGCAAATCTTGCTTTGATTTTGTTGATCAAGTATATTTTGTCCAAAACCCCACATCAGACTGGCAATACCCGTCAAATAGATGTGATGTTGAATTAGCTTAGAACACTTCAAAGTTTGTTCCAATAATGATCAATTAAAAATAAAGGTACTTAAATTCAAACTTATACTGAAGTCTCAATTTTTTGGAGTTACCAGATTCATTTTATTGACATTCTATTAGAAATTTCGAAAAACTGTTCTGCACCATCATGATTGAAATATTGTTAGTATGGCAGCTGCAGGCAGTACAAACAGAAACCCCAGTCTAGTCAATTCCATAACGCTCTACAATGGAACCCAATGTACATACTCCCAATGAGGATCTATACTTGCTAGCAAGTGCATATATCGAACGATTTCTGTTTCATAGCAAATGGCCAATAGAAGACATTTAAATATATATTGGAGTGAATGCTCACTTACCTAATTCTATCGTAAAGACCTTACACAAAAGTTTATGTGAAAACTAATGTGCTTCAAAAAAAAATAACTTCAACAAAACACAGTAAACAATCATTTCTCTTGTATGAATTACCGGTATCACGTTTCACATGACGTTATACTGTACTCTGTGTATGCAAGTATAGTACAATTCCATACGGCCTGCAGTGACGTGTTACAAAGTAATCACTGAGGTCAGGGGTCTAAGGAAGTTGCAACATAGAGGGGATTTCCTGCAAAAACAAAAGGACGTGCCACGGATCAATGCTTTTTCATAGTATATTGACCGATTGTATGGTAAGTTTCACGTATCGTCGACGTGTTAAATGTTCACTTCAGTTTAAATAGGTTATATTATGTAAAGAAGTATTATTGGTTAACATTTTAGAAGGGATATGTTATGATTGAAATCCAAATGACTTTGTACCAAATTTCGCCAGTTTGTCATTTGCACCAAAGGAATGGGTTTGCCTTTTTTGCATAAGTTCAGACAAAAATTGTCAAATAAGTACCTTTTCCCGTAATGCTTAAATGTTTCACACTGTTGAATTTACCAAAATTGAACATTACAATTCTGGTTAGTTTCTGAAAATTTTAGGACTCCCAAAGCAGGCTTGGTGAGAGAACGAATAACTAGTCCGCACAAATTTCGTTAGTCGGGGAGGGGGGGGGGGTACGGTTCAGTTGGGGGATTTGTGCATTTCGGCTTGGGAAGAGTAGGACTACTTGTACTACGTATTTCCCTCCTTCTTAACTCCAACCTCCCATTGAAACCTTGAAGTATTTATTAGCAAAACGATGCGTTCAGGGCTTCTTCTATTGACATTACTTATAGTCTAAATATGCCTCAGAATGCACTGTTTGACGTCTAAATTTCAATTTTCTTTCAGGTTGGAAGGGGCGTGGAGTGGAGGGGGGATTGATGTCGCTATCTTAATCATTCTGGGAATTTTCGAGTTGATTTTTATTTATTTAGCACAATCTTGCCTCAGAATGCACCATTTGACGTTAAGAACTGAATCAATTTCTTCCACAAAAGTTTGGCCCTATACCCGAAACAGCCGAGAGAATTTGTATTCCCCCCTCCTAACTTCCCACCTTTGAAATCCTGTCCACGCCACTGTACTTAGCGAACCTCAACTTGTTTTCTTGAGGCCATCAAATGATAAGCTTAGCTTTTAAGTTTACCATGTTAGATTAATGTTGCTTACGTTTTGAAATATCTTCCTTGGGATGATGCAGATGTGTTATATGTCACCTCTATTAGCGCATGCGCCGGTAACGCCTTGCCCTTTTTCACTAAGTCCATCTTCAAAAACAATCAGGGACGTGCATATTTCAGCCCAGATTTTGGACAATATACGCCCACAGCATTTTAATCTATACCATATGGAACGGTTACCCACAGCTTTTTTTAAATTTGGTTCGTACTGAGGAGATGTCCCAAATAAACTTTTAAGACATTTCAAAACTGACCGTACCTGTTGTATCAATCAACCAGAACAAACTGAATATTTTTATTCTAATACACACCTGACGATGATCACACAGTTACAGTCTCGGTGCGATGGGATCAGTCGTTTGATTGTTTGGTTTTCCGTTCCCAGACTCTTTCTTGGGTGACTTTTCTTCTAACGTGTTTTGATGCTGGATGTAAGCAGGAAGTTCGGTTTTTGGTTAATTCTTTTTATAACGAGGTTATCTTAAAGATCACCAGTATTACCCCCCTCCCCCCCCAAAAAAAAATTCTACAAACTCAAATAATAGTCAGCATTGTTCAAATTTCAACAGTATTGTATTGACACTGTAAAATAAATTACCCATTCTGAGATATTGAATCATTTGTGAAAAATTCAAAATAGCTTGGGAACATTTAGAGGATCAAAGCCTCTCGAGAAAGTACTTTGAAAAAGTTTTCCTTAATTTTGAGTATGTTAAAAAATGTACGGCCAATACTGATATTCTGACAGTTTACGCAGCTTCAAAAGAGGTAGGCCTTTAAAACACATGTTTTTTATTCGGTTTTAATCTTTAATAAGGTACTACTTCTACGACCAGTCATATATTGATCACTATCAACAAGTGGACATCTAGGGGTAGTAGGTATTTTTATGAATTCAACTTTACGACTGCAAATTACATTTGACCTCATGATGTTAATGAAATCTTAACCCTTAGTTTATGTCGAAACTTCACCAAATCTGTGGTAAAAAAAGCAGCAAAGGATCTGCGACAGAATCGTAACCTAGAAAAAACATTACTAACGGTCCAACAGACAGACAAACGCATTACCATGACAACAGCTCAATTATGTCCCCTTCTCGCTGTCGCAGACATTTTACCCCCTACCATCCCTCTCTGTCCGAAAATGAAAAAGAAAATAATAAAACATATTAAATTAATCAACCATTGAGATAGAAAAATAAAGTCATATTTCTTGATGAATAAATTTCTGTATTTAAGGTGAGTGCACCTTGCATTTCTAAGGTAGCTTCTTATAACTACTAGTCTGTACGTGTACAACTCCCTACCCCCCTTCCTCACTCTACCCCTTTATTCTCTCTCTCTACTAGAAAATTATCTTCTAATGTCACACAGCAAACGTTATCATCTACTATTCTGGTTGTGAGTAACTGTCCGTCATTATGACTGTATTGCACCAGAATAAATCTCCGACGATATGAGATGGCTGCTTTTCATAGCATGTATATGAACTCATTATTGTCTATGCAGACACTGATAGGTCTACAGTCTAATCATTAAGACCAGGTGTGGTTAATTCATACATCAGCTTACTCTGTGATTCCTCCATGGTGACTGCATATGCTCTACCACACGAGTTGCCACAGGCCAGGAGACTACTTCTATGTACATTGATATCATACGATGCAACAATTATATCTAGTAAGTGCAAACATGTGACTGTAAATATTGATTTCATATCTCCAACTAGCTGTGATAATTTAAACTCAGATAACAGACGGCAGTAACGCCAATGTTTGATGAACCTGCACTGATCAATATGATTTGAACCGTCACTTACTCATTGACATCATTTTACACCTATTCCAATCAAACCATATCACTGAATGAAAGTTACTTCAAAACCATCAGTTTTGAACAATATAAAAAATCATTTCAATTAATTACCTAACCCACCATAGAATATTTTGGAGCTGAGGTTGAAACATTTAGTGCGTCTATGCGCGTGTTCCTCAATATTCTGAAACGTATATTCCACCCAGACATACCCCATTATTCACATTGAATGCAGGTGCATTAGTCTCACGCAAATCACGCATTATTTTTGGTAACTTTTAGTTCGACCGTTTCGAACAAGAAAATCTGTGTTATTATTTTTTTTTTAATACGCGAACAACTAAGTATCCTCGGAAACATTTTCAGTAAGATTAACACATGTGATTTATTATTTGTTACAACAACCATTTACTATTTAAAATAAAGTAGGTTCACATTCTAATTTACTGACAAGAGATATAATACCTCAATCCGTCTTAAATAGAAAACAAATTAAAACAACAAAGAGAAAAAGGACAGACGTTACATCCTAAGAGTAATAAAGATGATGGTCGTGTCCTAGGAGACTAGTGACCATGAATAATGCTTCACAAAAACAGAACAGAGCAGAAAGTGTCATTGAAGGCAGAAGTGTAAAGCTAAATATCATGAGATATCCTTACATCTGTGTTGATGTCACTTTATGAATACAGGTGGAATCACTAATTACATTATATGCTCGACAGAACTACGTCTTAGTTACTATTAGACCGTACGTGTAAAGCTTCCCCGAAGTACTTGTTGCAATTACAAGTTTTTCCGCCCCATTCTTTTCTAGTGATGTCACACATCAAACGTTCTCGTCTACTGTTCTTCCTGATAGTACCTGTCGGCCATCCTAACTGTACTGTACCAGGATACCTCTATCGCGACGATGGACGTCTGCACCCCATAACATGTAGATGAACTCGTTCTTGTCTGTACAGAAACTGTGAGAAATCCAGTCGCATCGATGGAGATAATGGTTAAGTGAATTCATACTTAAGCTTTCTCTCTGATTCCATGGTGACTGTATATGCTCTATCACTACCGTTGGAATATACAATGAGATTACCTCTATGTAAAGTGATAGCAAAAGCCACATCGATTACATATTTATGGTAGGGTAAACATGTGACTGTACTTCTGATCATCAGTAAGTACATACACATCTCTTCTGTTAGTACCAACAGCGATATGATTCTTCACAGGATCAGTAGTTACACAATTCACGTACTGATCAGATAGCCACATATTAATGCATATTATTAATGCATATTAAGCATTAATGCATATTAAGCATGACGTGTTAACTGCGAAATCCTAACAATGGCAGTTCTGAAAGGTCGTTATACGATAAGCACCCGCACTAGCCTCTGTCGTGCCCTATCCCAAGGAAACACGGCTGGCAGCTGTCTCGTCGCAGAGAAAAGAAAGACGATTGTGTGTGAAAGATATATACCTGTAATGTTTACTTTTAAAGATCCTACAATCACTACAATTCACAGAGAAGACAGATAACAAACGAAGTTGTTTTTGAATGATGGTTACAACTTATCACAATTTATTAAATCCTTTTTTTCTTTTAAATATATTTTACTGCTTTTTGTTCGGAAGCAACACATTTTACTTTTTTTTACAAAGAATTTTCGAGTGCGACCCAATTTCAGCATGCCTTTACTATTAAAATCATTCAGCGTGCAGTTTTTAAACTTTTTATATTTAGATTTAGGGTAGACATGCAACGAAAACTGACGAGAGGTTTTAATATAGATTACATAGTGAATAAGTATTTTTGGCTAGTACCAACTATTCCTTCAAGGTTTGTCTCCTATGGCTTGTATAGCATATAATAAAGAATATTTGGAATTTTGTCAAAACGAGACGTTTGGAATTTGCCTTTGCAAATGATAAATCGACGCTATCATTTTCAGTGTTGGGTGTTTTCCAAGTAAGAAACATTAGCGTATGTCAGAAAAATATTTCACAAGGATTACAAAATATTGAATATAAAAATAAAAGAAAAGTATTCACCGTGGTCTAATGTCACCTCTGTAGGCTATGCTCAGTTACTATTCCATTGTAATGTCCCTCTAGTATGTAGGCATATGTCTACAATTGTGTCATAATGGTTAAGAAATAAAACCAGAGCAATCGTCCTATGACCTATTTATAATTCTTATGTCTAGTTACTCGCACGTCGATCACCGATACTTAAAAAAACACTGAAATTATCTTGTTTGGGACCTGAGCTAGAAAAACAATCCTTGAATTGTTAGCCATGTCGTACTGTTATAGTAAGCTATCGCGTGTATCCTTTGCACTGTACATTACAATAAGATGAATCAGTGTGGTCATGTGACGCAATATTACTTACGTATGTACATTTTTTTCTCGACATTATGCCTTACGAAGTTCTTTTCGCTTTCTGTCAAAGCATCAACACATTTCTGCTCAACGTCATCATGATTCACAAGTATGTAATACAAGTTAACTTAGGGAATGCCAGAAATTTTGTGTTTACATCAAGAACTACATATATAATGTACTAATTTAAATAATACTAATGATTAGCTGATTGGTTTAACTTAGTGTTGCGTGTGTATCGAGTACTGTGAATTGTTTCTGTGTGTATACAGAACTACGGAGGTACAGTAAGCAGTGTATATGCGGTATGTACAACAGTGCACTTTTTCAATATTTAGTTTAAATAAGTTGTTGTGTCTGTATCAGATACTGCGGATATCGTGTGTAGTCATAGGTACAATCGGCGGTGTCCATGCCTATATACATCTATGCATTTTCAGTCATTAGTTTGCATTATTGTTTATGTGGGTATCAAATACTTTGGCTATGATGTACCGGTTTAGTACAACAAGCACAATCAGCTGTGTAAAGTAACAATCGTCTTAATGCAGAAGATATTACCGGTGGATGCCATCAAGATATGCCAGATGATTAATATATTGTAATAGAATTGATAAACTGACTGACCTGGAATTAATTATGAGTTCAATAAGTTATCATTTCACTTAATTTATCATTGCGTTAGTGTATCCTTGTATTTAATACAAAAATATCTGTTATCTTGATTATTACATTCTAGTCACTGCTTTAGTTTACATTCTAGGAGACCTCTCCTCCATACACGGACTATTCTCGCAAGCAACTTGGAAGTGTGGAAGAGTGAAATGCTCTCACTAATGTGAAATATCTCAACCAGGGAACTACTACTTTAACCTCACTACTTAAAACTAGCTGCTGAAATGTAGAATATAATTCATACTTATGTTGTTTTTGGATATTATCTGTTGAAAGGTAAAAGGAAGCATAAATAATCAACAAAAAAAAATTAAATAAATCATACGTTTGTTATAGAAAATGTAAGAGTCGTTTTTCTCGATGAATACATTTCTGAATTTAGTTTAAATGAACCTTGTAAGGTTCTGTATAATTATACGTTGAAAAATCTCCTTTAATCTACGTCACTACCAGACCGTATGTGTACAGCTTTCCTGAAGTTACTGTTGTTAATACAAGTTTTTCCGTCCCATTATTTTCTACCATTGTCACACAGCTAGCGTTATCATCTACTGTTCTTGTCAATATCTGTCGACCATCCTGACTGTATTGTACCAGGCTACATCTCCGCTGATGTAAAGTGCATGTAAACCATAACATGTATATGAACTCGTTCTTGTCTGTGCAGACACTCTTAGGACTCCAGTTGTTTCCATCGAGGTCTGGCTTGGTGAATTCATACATTAGCTTACTCAGTGATTCCTCCATGGTGGCTGCATATGCTCTACCACTGCAACAGACGATGATATTACCTCTATGCACAGTGACTTCCAAAACCTCATCGATTACATCTGGTAGGGTAAACATGTGACTGTAATTCAACTGATCAGTAAATACATATACATCTCTGCTGTTAGTACCAACAATAATATGACTCTTTACAGAATCAGTCGTTACACACCTCACGAACCGATTAAATGGCCACTTGGGAATGACGTAACGAATTTTCTTCTTGCTTAATGCACCATCACGTACATCGTAAATTCCGATGTTAAACGTACACACTGTTATAACTTTGAACTCTGATAAAGAGCAGCAATAACGCCTTGCATTATTCACGCCCACATCCTTCTTGAATTGATCCTGTCGCTGTATTTCCCCTTTCCTGTTGACCACAGTGATGTGTGAGTACCCTGTAGATGCCCTACCAGTTATGACGATATTGCCATCTCCGCTTCTTGTAATACCATTGATCCCCCAACGGTTAGCTTTGATTCCTGCAATGTCAACAACTGATTCTTTATGCTGAGCAGTCGTGACGTTGTATTTCAAAACATCCGTTATATCACTGATAAAGAAATCAGATAAAGATTCCAACTCTGGAAATTCTTTTTTCATTTCTACCATCAAAATTTCACAAGCTGCTCTAATATCAGGAATACACTGAGCGTCTGTCCAATCGTCTTTAGAAGCAAGAACAGATGAGGTCGTTGCTGTAAAGTTCGCGTACCGTTGAATAATGGTGTCACAATAATCTGACATTTCTTTCAGTTCATCTTTATTTTGCTTAACACGCAAGTCTTTGGTTGTTATTAAATATTTTAAGCAAACATTTAAGCTATCAAGTTTGCTAATGAGTACGCGCTCAGTTTCATCACAATTATGATTAAACTCTTCGTTTTCGTCGTCATATTGTCTTTTCACTTTCTTCCTGATTTTACTATATTTCTCTCTCACTTGGCTTAATTCCTCTTCCAAATTCATTTTAATCTGACCGTCTTTATCTCTTCTTCTGCTTTCTATATCCTTTAAGCCTCTTTTTCGTACTTCAGTACATCCCTCAAGTTTATCATTAATATTCTGCGTCTGTTTTATGTGCTGATTGATCAACTTTTGTGTCTTTTTCTCGGCATTTTCGTTCAGCTCCTGCGTGGTAGTTTCAATTTTGTTTGGTAAGTCGTTTAGTTTGTCTTTGTACTTGTTTAGTTCAGCAAGTTTTGGTTCCAACAGTTCTCTTTCACTAGTTGCTAGTTCAGATACGTCTTGTAGGTCATGACCTTTATGCTTACTATATATACAGACTATGCATACTGGTACATGTCGGCAAGTACAGCAACATAACTGTGCCTCTTTTTTCATGTGTATGTGGCACCTGGGATCTTCCGTAAGTGTCGTTAGTTTCTCCAGTGTTAGGTTCCTGGCCTCAATATTATCCAATTTCAGAATATGAGTTTGGTGTTCTATGAACATTTTACTTTTCACGTGAACAATGTAACATGGTTCACATAAGAAGTCTCTACACTTAAAGCAGTATGCAAACACTTTTGTATTTCCTGAACAACTCACACATTGGTTTACATTTTTATTTTCAAACGAATTTTGCAAGTTTACAAACTCAAGCATACTCTTCATATGAAAGTCAGTCTTGAAATCATCTACCCCATTGTCTGGAATGACAGAATCCTGTTGGCATAATGGACATTTAACCGTCCCATCTTGGTTGGCTTGAATAACTGTATTCAAGCAATCCCTGCAGTATCGATGAAGACATGGTAACAGCTTAGGTTCTTTAAATTGATTAAAACAAACAGAACACAGAAAGAAGTTCTCTGTCAGGTCTTTGAGAGGAGTTGCCGAAGCCATAGGTCTGGTTCACGGGACTCTGTATCAAATAATATAGAAATGTACATATCATAGATGTAATTTTCCTATTTTGATCAAATTATTATCGAGCCTTTAAATTTGCCAAGAACTTTACGTTAAGAAAAACATTGAACTAGTTTGTTTAAATTTGCTCCTGTTGTATTATGCCTTAAGTGGAATGTGTTGGAACCTTAGTTCTTTCGTGGGTGCAAATAACTTTCTTTTGGCCAACACTGTCAGCACCTCAAATTGCCGAACCCCCATCATGTCCCTGTCCAAGGGGATCTTTTTAACACAAATCATGTGTACGACGTTGTGAAAAACATTACCAAGTCATTTGATTAAATTGTCATGATGTTTTGTGGATGGATAGTTGTTGACGGCACGAAACAAATATGTGTGACCATTTTAATAGAGTGATCTGCTTTATGATAGCATAATAGTAACACCATTTTTAATGAAGTTGCAAGGAGATTATTGTTAGTTTTAAAGAGAATTCGTGGGCCGATGGACATAGGGAAACATCAGCCCTATTAATGAAGGGCGAAATTTTTCAATTCTTATTATTTTACCCAATTA
>KN891086.1:0-26046 GCA_000934455.1 Apostichopus parvimensis
TGTGATGTTAGTAAAAATTTCAATATATATGGTGTTTGAAATTTTGGCCCTGAGTGTACAAAAGTTACACCACTGATTGTGAAAATGACCATACAGTAACATATCCATTTGCATGAAGGTGTTTGTGCTTAAAACCAATATATTGCAAACTGTTAGTAAACCGGGAGGCAGATGAATTTGGTCGTGGGATAACGGTGGGATGGGGGGGGGGGATGATGATTGATGTGCCTCCAGAGTGATGACATCATAGTGATCATAACTAATATAGATGAGATCTGCAAACTCCATGGATTGTCTCCTTATTTTCTCTTTGGTTCTAAAGTATTTCTTTTTGGAACAGTATATAAATAACAGGATCCACTGCAATTTGATATAAATTCTAAACCATTTATTTGCCTTAATTTTTATCATCACTGTGTGTGTTTAAATGTACAGAGTATACATTTGTGTAGGGCTGGTGATTTTATATGGAGTTGCAGATTCTTTGTTTTTTACTTCTTTTTTTTCATTTCCCAGCATAAGTAATTGTATAGTTTATTTTTCTAGATTATGTTTATCTCTTAATGTTTTTCAACACATGAAATTTTTAGATTAAAATCTGTTATTATTAGTCACTCTCTAAGTCTCTATTGATTGACCCAACAGGCTTATTAACATTTAATGCCAATGGATAGAATTCAACAATTTGCAATATGATAACCTTTATTAAATAGTGATAAAGTGCTGAACAAAAACACAATGAAACATTGAAGGAAAGGCAATAAATAAGAGTGACATTATCAACAACTAAGGCACAGTACTACAATTCCACCACACATGGAGAGCTATTACCAGTAACACTCAACACTGTAATGATGGTTCAGGGCTGATTTGAATTTAAGAGTTGTCCCTCCTAGTTTGGTCCCTTACAAGCATCTTTAAAGTAGAAGCATTGAGTTTGTCTTACATTTGAAAATCAATATATGCTGTATGGGAAACCATTTACAGAAAATCTGGATTATCAGGGCAGAAGTTGGAAGGGAGGGGGGGGGGGAGGAGGGGGTTGATAACCGGCACATCTTCTTCAAAATCAGCTCTGCATGCACAAAGAAGAGAGTCATGGAAACAAAAGCATTGTCCTCTTGAAACCATAATTATGTGTGCAGTAATAGCTAGTTTATAAAGGCCAGAATTTACAGGACCTATTCTCGAATATTGGGAAGGGTTAAATGATATTGCACAAAATGAAACCCCACAGTGAGGAGAAAAGGTCAACAATTATCCAGACCTCTTGTAAACAGTACAAAATCCTAGAATTATCTAGATAATAAATCTAACCATTCCTCTGCTTATACGTAACTACATAGCAATAGGCATGTTGCTTTTCTACGATGTTGCACACTAAATTCCACGCTTATAACTGCATAGTATTAAGTATGTTGCTTTCAAGTTGCTTTTCTACAGAAGCTTCACTACCGAAGCTGATTTGTACTTATGCAAAGCAGCCTTATTAAAATGCAGGCAAAGCAAGTAATTTTTCACCAATCTCTTGCTAAACATGCTTGGAACCAATAGATAACCTAGCTGGTGATATAGCTATGCATAGTTTCGAAACATGCAATAAATTCAAGATGTTTAGAGCAAGATTCAGTGGCATGATTCCCAGTTTCAGATGATATGATAAATTCTCTGCCTACCTGTTAAGGTTTAATGTAACTACTTTACTAAATGGTGGCTAGGTTAATTCCAGAGGCCTTCATTTTTGTTGAAGACTTGGAATTACTCCAGGTAATTTTTTAAGTTTTTGCTGGTACACAGCAAACACTACCAAAAAAGTAATATATCACATTGCATTGGCTAGTGGGAAATTTCCTTCTTTTTTCCTTTTCTGTAGAATAATATTTTTGAACGGAAGGTGCTAATAACCAATTATTGAATCCAATACTGTGAATGAATTATCAGGTATCGCAACACAAAATGCTACTCAGAATGGGCAAGTTGCTATGCATACATGTGCAAAGATGCATAGCGGTTTCTGTACACAGAAACCATAGTATATTCATACGATAAAAAGCTCAGAGTCTTCAAAACTGCTATGCAAGATTTGAAGACTAAATTATTCTCTGGAATATGCAATTTTATATGCTATTGTTCAATACTGCCATCACAGTGTTTACCTCTTGAAGCTTCAGTCTATTATGTTCTCAAACCACATTTCAGTCGAATGTACGACACATACCTTATTATGGATACTGCCCGCGCTGCATACAGTATGATTTATAATGTAGTCTAACTGTGGATTGTGACAGTGCAACTAACCCTGATTCTTGCTTTTAATAAGCAATCTACTGACAATCTAACATGAATAACTGAACAGCAACATTATTATTATTTGTTAGTTTGTTTAATTTTTTTTTGTCATTTTGCAGACTCAACAGTTTTGCATTTAGACGTTCACAATTAGACTAGAGACAAATAATGCCACGTAGCAGAGGAGTGAAACAGATGGACCAAAGAAATTGACAGCAAAGTGAAGTCAGCTTTAAGAAATTAAGAGGAAGCTAGATGCAGACGATAATTATAGACAGAGAGAGAGAGAGAGAGAGGGAGATGCAAGCAAGTCATCATTAATTAGTGAAATGTGCAGAGCTTTGAAAAAAATGAACAAAAGAGTACAGTGGATGGGAGAAGGAAGGTAACTTTGTATACCTGAAAAGCTGGCTAATGGGTCAGGCATTTCAGTAATCGGGGAGGGTGTTTGTGGGTAATCCAGATGAGGCATTGGGAGGTGCCCCAGGGAGCCAGTTGAGGGGGATTTTATCAGGCCAACTCCTTGGGGAATGTCCAGGAAGGGCCGAGCAGAAGCTTTCTTTTCTGTAGTGAATAAGCAAATCCAAAGCACAAAAGTTAACATTTTCCACAGCCTGTCAACAAACTCTACCTTTTCTAAAACTTCAACCCAAAAAAAACTTGCAGATCTATAATTTTTTTTTTTTTTTTTTTGGAAGGCTTGTACGTGAGCTTTTCAACCAAGAAGCAATAGATATATGTTAATAGGGAATAAGGGGCGAAGCTGCAAGCAATATGTTAGATATATTTTGTTGCTGCTTGTCATTTCAGTGGCTTTCTTCAGTTAATTTATAGCCAAGAGTTTAGTAGATCTTTGCATCACTGCAGTGACTGCATGCATAATAAACTTCATAGGATACAGTATGTTAAGTAATATACCAAGTAAATAATGCCATTCTATATATCTAGCATGATAAGCTACTGCACTATAATGTACCATCTGAAGTGGACAGCAGCAGTAGTACTGGTCACTCAAAATGCTAGAATTTTGTACTGTTCTATTTCCCTATACTGTATATATATCTCCTTTCAACAGCTGCTAATTAAAAATTAAGTTAACATTAATTAATTCATGCAAAAACCAAAAACAGGTAAAATGAACAATTAAGTCACAATTCATTTAAAACGAGCAAAAACAAAATGCAGAAGTGCCACATCCATTGCCAGCCACGTTTTGCTCGCAGTCCTCAGCTTTGGGCAAACAAGGAGACAGGTGTGATAACTCTTGGCAAACAGAGTTGAAAAGCGAACCATGCATATCAATAGCCAACAACTCAAGAGCACTGCTTTTTAAAATAACTGCATTAAAAAAATGGATGCATTTAGGGCTGGCTGATTAAGTACAGGGTTTTTGAACCGAGATATTCCACGTAGTAGTTCTTGTGTAAAAACAAAAACTTATGTCACAGTTCAGCGATTGCCCCCCCCCAAAAAAATTTACTGTACATTGCGACTTCAAAAACATCCACGATGATGATTTATTTTTTTTTTTTAATCCACAATGCTCATTTCTTCACATTTTGCTCTGATATTCATGTACTGTAATACGACACCTGTATCAAATTTGTGTCTTTTTTTAAAAGTAATTTTACCCCAAAATTTATTTTTCTATATAACAGAAAGAACTGTAAAGAGATCTATTTTGTTTACATAGCAATGCTGTACGGGAAATGTTTTGAGCTAGCAAAATTTTCAGTCACCCAAACTGAGAAGGAAACATGGAATCTTCAAAAGGATCCTGTTGCTCTTAGCAACCCCTACCATAGACAATTCAACATTTAAATTCTATTACATTCCAAATACATGTAAAGTATGAACATTATAACTGCTACATGGAAAGTTTGAACAATTGTCCAGAAAAATATATATACACATAAACATCCTACGAAAAAACTTCCCTGTTGACTTAAAAATGTTGAAAACAATAAGCTATGCTGCTCTTGCTGTTGTAGTCTGGCAAATTGCCTCATTGAGATGAACAATTACCATTTTAAACCAAGATGTACAGGAAATCAAGACATTGAACAAAAATATTCATAAAATAACAGCAAAGAAATTGTGTAAAATCTAGTCTGATTTGATTGAATTACATACATATACCAGATTAGATAAACTGTACGTGTATGTAGATAAAACCTGCAAGTACTCAGACTGAAAAGTCAATATGCCTTTCGTTTTGCTTTTATGCAGTCGTATCTTCATGGCTGGTAATTGTGCTTTGGTCACAGGTTTAACCATATCAACTGATAATTACAAAATTTAACAGGGGGCGGGGATGCAGTGGTCACAATTTTGGATAGGATACGGTATACTGGAATGCATAGTTGTTTGAAGACAGGTAGGGGAGGAGTGGTGTAAATTAAAGGACGACTTTAGGCAGAATTTATATATATTATAGTCCAAGGAAAAAGACAAATTTGAGTGCTAGTAGAGTTTTCACAACTTGTCTGGTTATTAAGCTATTCAGTGTTAAAATATGCTTAATCACTGGCATGCGCCTTTAAGGCTAAACAGACAATGACATCTGCTCCTCTGTGCAGGCCTAAAGGTTAATTTTAATCCATTGTTTTATCAATTCTAAAAACAAAACATATTCTTTCAACTTCATAAAAACAACAAAGTACCATTGGATGACATTCAACACAATACGTCATTGACAACTTTGTAACAGATGATAAAATCATGTCATTTTGGTGCTATAAAAATCTCTTATCTTCACATTGAGGTTTGTTTGTGTCGCATCTGAGGAAATGACCCGATGGTCTGTGTGTTAAACTAAGTAGTTTACCATCTTTAATTGATGGGCCTAGATTTGTATCAGGAAATTATTTCTCAAAAATTAAAGGAGGTATAGGAATACAACCTGGTTTGACAGCTGCAAAATACAGTATCAAATTAAATTAGTTTTGTGCCTGAAGTCATCCTTTAATTTGTACGGTATTCTGTAAGACACTTTGATGGATTCCTTCACATACTCCTACAGTTCAATAATACCAAATCAGAATCGTTTTAGCATTTCACATCCTGGACTCAGCCCACTTTCATTTTCACAGAATTTTACCATCCACGAAGTAAACCTATGTTTTCCCAGAGATGTGTTTACAGATGTATGTGCCAACTTGGTTTTTAGTACGGTGAATTTTGGATCAAGAGACAGATCTCTGAACCACTTTACCTTTTTTCATCAAATTTGACCCTAAGTTTGTTGTTCAGACATTTTCTGTCAGTTTAGTACAAGTCACATTGGGGGGAAAAATTGATTTTTTTCAAAAATTTGCAAATGTTCCTCATTTTTTTAAATGAAACTTGACTTAAGCTTGACTTAAAAAAAACAAAACACAAGTTTTATAAAGATAATCAATCAAAATGCCCCATTGCTTGATATAATGATATGAGTCAAAATTGATTGTAACTTAAAATAGAGACCTTTCCCTAACCTCCCTCATCCTCTTAAAAGAAAATGATTAAAACTGCAAGCTCAATAAAAAATCTCATCTAAGGCATAAAAAAAAATCCCAGAAACCAATAAATATAAAGTAGGTTTCACAAGTTAGAAGCATTTCAAACAATGACATCTTTCCTATTTTGAAAGTTTTGCACCTTTTCTCTGTTCCAACATGAAGCCTACAACTGATACAATATGAAGCAACTTGATGCATATGGATATTTGGCCTAGACATAAATTACACAAAAGTCATGGTTTCATAATTATTTCCACACGATTTGCATATTTCTGTCATGTAATGTCACAAAGTGTAAACAACATCCGTGGATGTATTCCATTTCACCTCAAGATTAGCAGTCTTACTGGTCCGATTAGACCACACTTTAGCAGCTTGTGACAGGACCAATTACCCTCCTTTCACAATAGTGACAGAGTATCATTTTTTTTGCAAAAAGAAAACAAGAAAAACGACAAAAGGAAACAGCATTAGTTTCTCACTGAAGCAGGCAGGTTCAATCACATGGTATATTGCCATATGTCTTATCCGTTTCATCTAGCTACCTTTCATCATCAGTGTGAGAATGGGGCTGAAGAGGTGATAAAAACAGAAAATTACCTGATGATCCTGCATGAAAATCTCCGCCACCTTGCCCCATGTGTGAGGCAGAAGTTGGAGAGGGCTGAACACCAACTGGTGGGGGTAACCGTCCTCCTGGTAAAGAACCTGATGTTAAGGTTATTGCAGGACCTGGCGGTGGTGGTCCTGATAAACGTTGTTGTCCCCCTGGGGATGAACCCACTAGATTGCTATTCACCCCTGCAGGAGGAGGAGGCCCAACAGGCCCTTGATTTGAGAGTCCATAAGGACCACCTGGTGGTCTCATTGAAAGTGGTGGTTGTGAATTTCTCCCTCCTTGATGTAAATTTGGAGAAGAGTTTGAAGGAGGTGGCCCACCAAAGTTTTGATTGATCTGACTAACTGGAACAGGCCCTCTTGGGTGAGGCCCACTGCGTGGTGCATTCATTTGGTGAGCGTTTGTCGCTCTGGGTGGAAACTGGGCCGGGCCAGGCATTTGTTGGCCGACATTCGGCTGGGAATTTTGCGGTCCAGGTCCACTGAAATAGGGTCTCTGTGGTGGAATGCCTGCACCAAAATTTGGAGGCGCTGCTTTGCCATTTGTTGGTGGAGCCATAGAGGAAGGACCATTAGCCCCAGGAGGTGCGTACATAGGCTGCACAAAGCCACCCGTTTTCATGAGACCACCGGGGGGAGGTGGATGACCATGTCTCATGTTCCCGACTGAACTATTTGTAGTCGGGTTGTGGCTGTTATTGGTTGGTGGTGGACCTTGGTATGACATGGTTTCTTTGTCCTCTGCAACCAAAAGACAAAATCAGACATGAGTTTTAAAAACACAGAACTTTTAGGGGTGCATTCATTGACTAAGTTGCTGTAACTTAACTGTTACTTCTTTGTAAACTACAGATCCCTTTACCTGAACGAGAACACCAGAAGGTGAAGTGATTCTTTGCCCACTTCTATAAAGTGAATCTACATACCAAGTGTGAAGTGCACCAAGTTCTATACTTGGATCTACAATGATTACAACTGTTTCAAAATTTGACCTCTGATGACTTCAGGTGACATACGAAGTACTTCCGCAAATACAGAAGGTTCCTATTTTCAATAAGGTGGGTGTACACTCCATGTTTAAAATTCAGGGTTTACTTGGAAAATGCCAAACCTGATTGAAAACATTTTTTGTGACTGTAGGTACACCCAGCAGTCTTTACAAATTTCTAGTGCCATTCCGCTATAGGTACATATTCCCATAACTTCCTGCCATAGGTTTCGTTCTGTTCCACCTTGGCGGAAAGGCTCGAAACCTATGACGAAAAGGTAAATTTTAGGAATGGATTTTACCGTGGTGTAAAGGAATGTATCCGTGAAACTTTCTGTGAATCTTGAGGAAGTATAGGTACACCGTCTTCAAATGTGACGGTTCCCTGGATAGACTGAACTGTAGACTTAAGATATGATTGGGATATTGATACCCAGTCTTTAATGTACAGGTTGATTGAATAGTTTTAATTGTAAGTTCTAAGAGTTGATACACTGTCCTCAAATTAATAAAAATTCACATTCTGATTGTCGATTTAAATGACCGATTTTGTGGGCCTAGGTAGAGTGAAGGGAAGCAATAAACAGTGCATAAACAATGCACCCACAATAGTGTGCTTTCTACCATACAAAAAGTGCTTAAAACTGTCTTTTTCTATGGCGGAAAGTACCGATGGCGGAATGACATGGCCCCCCTATGGATGAACTATCAGTATCTAGGCTACAGCCTGGAATAGGTCAAGGCGGATACAGTTATTCTCCGCAAACCTTACTTTCTGCTGACATATTAAGATGCTTTCCGCACACCAAATTTGTCAGCGGAAGGTAATCAGCTGAAAGTACCGTGTGCGGAGAATAACTGAACAGGTCTAGGCTAGGCCTATTTGTATTTCTAATGAGATTTTGGATGAAAATAATCTCCACCTAGGCCTTGGTTCTATACCTAAGTATGAACTGAATTTCTTCTTAGCGAGTGATGGTAACGCGAGTCCTGCCTAACATAGTAAGTCTGTAACTTTATGCACTACATTAACTAGGCACGGCTAGTAAGAATTAATCTTTTAATTTACCCTAGGCCAAACTGTAACTTGTAAGTTTTTTAGTTCCAAACCCCCCAAAAATGATAATAAATAGTTGTAAACCTTAGCATCTGGCTAGATCTGATTTTAGCCTATATTTAGCCTACAAGTACAACATTTCTTCAGATAGGCTAGGCAGCCTATTCCTTTTATTGGCCGAGATGCATTTGCCGTGATAGCAAATGCATGTCGACAATCAGTTCGACTCACTAATTATACATGTCTCACCAAATAATTTTACGATAGATAAAACGATTGCCTCATCAAATGCAATTTAACCAATAAAGGAGTTGACAAAGATCTTCTTCAGCAATCATCGTTGAAAAATATGGACCGTAAGTTCAGAAAATTCCGGCTTCTCCCATGTTCTTTAGAGTCAATATGAACCACTGTATCATCGGCTAAAGTTGAGCCTAACGTATATAGTGTACATGACCTTACGTGTTAAAATGCAGAAAGTTAGTGCATTGGAAATATTGCATTAACATGAAACTGTGATTGACGGCATAGCCTAGCCTTTTGGTTCATGTTCTATGTAGTCAATATTGTAAACGTGTAGCTAGCTACTTTCCGGCCATAAAATACTCCAAACTGGTCACTCTTGTGTACTGAATTTGTCACGCGCACACATGTACTACATAACGGTACAGTTCAACTACAACGTATTATGCAAATATAGACCAGTTTACAAAGTGCTTCCGGGAAGGCAGAATGGGTATACGACGCATGCGTAAAGCATATTCAATTTCAACGTGGCACGGGTAAGCGGGAGACAAATTTCATCCTGACACTGGGTTGTAAAGGAATGATTTGCAAACAAGATGAAGTAATAATTGCCAAATAGCTTCAAAAAATCCATTATAAAGTATTGTTTATATTCTAGTTATGTGTTCATATTAACATTTTACAACGATGTTAATCTGTTCACAGATCATAAGTTGGCCTCAAAATTACCGCTATACGAAAGAAAGTTACAAAAGTTGTAGGTACCTTTCGTTGGTAATTTACACTTACAATTGTGGCCAAAATTCATAATTTTGACACGTTTTGATGAAATAGAGTTAAATGAGACGTAGGTTGTTAATATATTCCTTCATGTAGAATTAACTATATTCGATCTTTCATCAATCTGAATACAATTTGACGAAATTATCTTTGAAAGAATTTTCTGTTACTGAGATACGTTTCTCTTTTAATATTTTCGACCAATCAGATATTATGTAAAATAAGCCTTTGATAAATGATGACGTCAGGTTAAAAAGAACTTCTGAGAACTATTGCTGCTACGGCAAGACTACCGGCAGACTGACGTCGACTCCGAAACAAGATCCATGAACGATTTTCTCACGCTTTGGATTAAGCACTAAAAAGTACATAAAGTCTCGTTCTATAGACGTAATGTATACTAATAAGGGAAATGTCCTCACTATGTAACCACACATGATTTTTCTTCGTGTTCTGCAGAGTTACTGTAGGACTAGGCCTAATATAGTAGTGAACAATAACACTAGGCTTGTTTACTACTACAAGTCCTTAGTCAGTCCTAGCTTTACGCTAGGCTACGCCTATAGGCTAGTTACAATTGTAATCTTCAAAACGACATGAGCTACTATGGTTATCTCTTGCAACTGTTTGAACATTTTAACCATAGTCCATACATATAAAATAGATAGCATACTTTGGTATATAATGGTGCCTTTGAGTTACGGCCTAGGCCTAGCCTATGCCAGTGTAGGCCTAAAGGCTAAAGTAGGCTACACTGAGTGTGATATAGTTGTATTTGCCACCGTTGTAAATTCACGACTTGACTAGTATTTGATTGATCCTTTAACAGACTAACATCACTCTGAAGTGCCTCAGATTTGTGCATATGCAATATCAGTTTTTCTATTTAAATATGAGCATATTTTGTTTGTTTGCAAGACATTCACTGGGCAAAAGTTTTTGGTTGACTAAAAAAGCCATGTAAATAGTGTGTGATGCTAAGACATAGAGGACAAAAATGTTTTTGTTAAAAGGCTTAGCCTCGTTGGTAAGGTGATCTCATTCATATTGCTCCGTGGCTTAGTTTTTTACTTCAACTGAGTGAGAGAGTTCACTACTGCTTTGATCATATTCTGCCAGAATTTTTCTTGTCAAAGCCACATGTCCAAAAGTCAAAACAAGGAAATTCACACTATGTTAGTGTCTATCAGTGTATGACGGTATGCAAAGTTATGGGACACAAAATTCCTTAAAACACATTTGTACAATAGCACTGTCAGCAAAGTGTAGTGACAGTTCATGTGAGTACATACCCTTTGCTATTATTAACAGAGCTCTATCCTAGCTTCTGTGTAGGCCTGTATAATGATTTTGTTTAAAATTCAGTCCTTACTAAATGGGCTTAGCCACACCTGAACATCCTACTATGTTATATGATCTGCAATATTTTAAATCCAGTCCTCATCAAACTAAATTTCATACATATATCTCAAAACTTTTGAAATAAATTTTTCTTTATCTAGTATTAATTAGTATGATTGATGTAATTTGTGCAGCATTTTCATAATTGTACAGCCCTTGGCATGGTTGAGCAGTTCTTTGAAAATAAATTCAAAAAGGCTTTTGTGCTACTGTAATCATTCTAGTATAGGCCTCCTGCATCATTCATTTATTCATTACTGTTCTATAAACAGAGCTTGTACGCTTCCAAGTCATTTGTGTCATTTTGTTAATTGGTACAATTAAGGCTTCACCCTAGGTTGCATTGCCTAGGTTGGCGAGTACATTCTGCAAAATGTTAGGTGATCAAGTCTAATATATTTATATTACTTTTTATGTACATATAATTGCCTTCTTCAAATGAAAATTTAGTAAGTAGGCTAGGAAGGTATGTTATTAAAATATGATAAAGGTTATTAAAGCTGTATTTTGCATTGTATCTTTATGTTAGGTAACCAATCTATGTGATATTACACAATATTACATACCCTTCAGTCTAACAATTGTATGTGGCTGCAACAGTTTGGCTATTCATATTGTTGACCATGTAATCCAACACGTCTTTTGTTCACACAAATGTAATGTGTTGCAATGTTGTTTCATTGGGGTAGAATATGAAACATGGTTTGAAGTTCTCTCACCTTTTTTCATGGGGGTATTGTTTATAAGGACATTTTATAAGCCTCATGACTATATCTTACTCAAGTCTCTACACTAGATTGAGCCCTGTTAGGCTCTTGTTAGGAAGTGAAAGTCACTTTGACGAATAGATTAAAGATAATAAAGAAAATTATTTTCGTGATAATAATTCGTAATAATTTTGCCGTTTCACATCAAATCCATATACTGTATATCCAGTAAGTCTCATATTAATATTTAGCATTTATGTTTAATCAATTGGACAATACTTCATTGTTTGAGTACATGTATAAAATTTCTTCATGCAAGTGGCAAACAATAGGAAGGTTTCACATACCTTCATAGTGACACAGTTTAAATGATCAGGGATGTGCTCATGCAGGGTGGCAGTGGGCCTCTGCACCCGGCAGTTCTGAATGCCTCCCAGCACAAACAGTATTTTAAACAGTTCTGCCCGGCACTTGTTTGATGATTAAATTAACAAATTTGACCATTACCAAAATGTGTGAATACTTGGCACAGAAGATAGCACAAGAAATAGGAAAAAGATAGCACCGTTTGCCATCTAAGCATACTTCATTTGCAAAAATTTTCCAAGGGGCACCTGCACCCCTGTGACCCCTCCCCCAGGACGTGGATCACACTACCTCACAAATCTGACTGGAACTCAAATATTCCTTAGCACATCCCTGAATTATGAGGATGAATAGTTTTTCCAAGGAATCCATATATAGTCATGAATCTAATGTACATCGCGTTATTAACTTTCATATGATTATTTGTTTTGTTTGTTTTCTGTGCCACAGGGAGGTTCCAAATCATAGAAAGATACAAGTACCGCTTCCAACATGTGGGAATACTTTGTGGATTTTTTTACAAATATATTAGGATTTTTAGGTAAGTGTTTCTGATTCATACTTTGTATGTTATAAATCGAGCTACTGTAACTTATTTTTTGGAATTCGGTACACAGCTAGACGAGATGGAAACAAACCAAAATATATTTTAAGGAACAAATCTTAATATGTTGCAAGTTAGTACTATTTTACTCTTAGTTTTATTCATTTATTTAGTAAAATTCTGAGTTAGAAAGTGACATGAATCTGAGAATTATTAAATGGGCATAGTAAATATGGACAATTTATTAAGCAACTTAAAGCAAATATGACCATATTTTTCTGTCCTCTTGAAGTCACTGGAACAGTTGTGGGAGTTGTCCAAAATGGAACAAACATTAGCATATAGTGCTTAATCTCATTGTGTATTTGCAAATGTCACTGACACTATAAGTTTGTACTGCAAACTGTCATTCAGAAGAAAAGTGCTTCCAAGGTCAATGGTAAAATACATGTAATACAACAAGCCATCTGAACTAGGTGAACAATCTAATTTGAAGAAAGTAATGGTCTTCTCATTTGCATGCATGTAACACTGCTGGAAGTTAGTTTTGTAACAACATTCTCATCATCATGTGTACTGTACATTTCATGTTTGCCGATTTCTAAATTACCAAGTCACATGTCTTAACGATCTACTGTTTTCTTTTACAGGTTTATATAAAAAATCAGGAAAGCTAGTTTTCTTAGGTTTAGACAATGCTGGCAAAACAACACTATTATCAATGCTGAAAGATGACAGAATGGCTCAGCATGTGCCTACTTTACATCCAAGTAAGCTCATTGCTCATAACTTGTTTATTGTTTTCCCTCTTTTTTTCTTTTTTTATTAAAAAAATAATGAATTGGCTGTCTCAATATTTTGATCTTTAATTTCAGTTATTGGTTCTTTGGCTAATGTTCAAAATGTTCTAACATTTGGTGAAATAATTCTGCATTGTGTTGATGTGATTGTAAGCTGCATTAGTTAGTATTGAAAGGGACATACTAGGCTGTCAGGGATGGTTATGGAGAGCTCATGTTTACATATGAATTCATGAGTGATCAGATTGCAATAACTGTAATCTGTAATTGTGTTGAACATGACCTTGTCACACTGAACAAGACGTGTAATTTCACACAGCAATGGATATCCCTCAGTCTGACCGACACAAGTATGTGGTAACAATCCTATAGAATGTATCTGTTTAATACAGCACAGAAACTGCTACAGTACATGCCATAACTCTGATATATTGTATTTCTTTCACAGGCTAACCTAATGTCTCATTGTTCATTCCTAATGCCTCTTTGTTGAACTAGAGTAACAGAATATGTTTTACACTAAATAGTCTTTTCCTAGGTGTTCATGTATGTTCCACCATATTGTAAAATTTACCCAAGAAAAGCAGCATAGAAGAAACAGGGTAAAAATGGATTTATCTTTGTCATTGCACATTTCTCTCTACCTCTAATGGATGAAGTATTTGACACCCTTGATATACATGTATGGTATATGCACAAGACAGTACTCTCTGACGAGCATAACGGCCACTATATAGTTGTGAAGCACAATGATGGCAGAAGAACGTCTCAAGTAAATGCACCATTACTAAGTAGGGTCTAGCAGTCAGATTGTTGATGTCAATAATGGTTCAATTGAACTTACTTGTTTCCAGGTTCAGACAAGAAGGAAAAATGATGCTGGTATGCCTCAGTATATGAGAATACCTGCCAATATGCTCTACGCATAGAGTGCAAACAAGGTCAGGATGGCACATATCGCAACGAAACTGGTACCAATTTGGAATCGTTTTATTTTGTATTCTGGGCAAATGGTTACCTCTATAAAATACGCCATCCATTGACATTGTATTTCATGATCACACTATGATTATCTACCAATTCAATTAAAGATCTTGTATTCAATGATTCTGAGCACTTAACCTTGAAGTTACCTTTGCATTGACCATACACTGATTTGTGTGTTGTGTTTCACAGCGTCAGAGGAGTTACAGATAGGTGGCATGTCCTTCACAACGTTTGACCTCGGAGGTCACGAACAAGCCAGACGAGTTTGGAAAGATTATCTCCCAGCCGTGGAAGGAATTGTATTTCTAATTGATGCTGCTGACAGACCCAGATTTGCAGAAGCGAAAGCAGAATTAGATGTAAGAATTAACAAAATAATGTTCCAGTAATTCCCTAAATCATGAGGCTGCAACTCTCATTTATTGAAGAACCGATTATTTCAAAAACTTTGGGTTTTCTGCAGATGTTGTAGTGATTATGGAAGTACTGGTTTCCTGTTTTACTGGTACTGGTTTCCAAGTTTAACTTGGAGAGTTTGACTACTTCAGTAAATTTACATGAACTTTTTTTGTGGTTAAAACTGCCCTTTCAGATATGTTGCAAACTGTTAAAGTACACCCGATAGTCTTCCAGGTTGTAATTTTGTACCACTCTTAAACGTTTGAGAAATGATGCTTTAAACAATTGAGGCTCATCAATTAAAGTACTTAACTAGATGGAATATGTAGTGGAGCATAGAGACCGTTTTGGTTAGATCCTCTGATGACACACGAAACTCAATGAGAAAACATACTTAAAAGTGACTGGATGGAATGTATGTAGTCAAGCATAGAGACCATACTTAAGCCTCAGAGGAAACACAAACCTCAATGAGAAAACATGAGATTGTTATGGCCTCAAATGACATACAGTGCATTACAAGTTAGGATAAAGGTGTTTGATTTAGTGGGGGTATTAGAATTTATATGTCTATAGATTGACATGACCATTTAGGGTTGTAATGAGGAATCAATGATGCCATCAATGAAACCTTCAACGAGCAGTCCAGGATTTATAGCATGTTTAATTGCTGAATACAACGCAAACAGGTATTGAAACATTAATAGCCCCACAGTTTTTTCCGTTTTCTTGGACAATGACATATCAGTACTAAACTTCTGCCTAAAGTCACTCTTCAAAGTGTCTCATAGCATCTTGGCTGATTATATGCGAGTTCCCCTGCCTTGTCGTTTATTTTTCACCTCTACCCAGGGTTCTTACATCTTTTCACTCTGTAAATTCTTCCATTGTTTTTTCAGAGTCTCATGACAGATGAAATGGTTGCTAATGCCCCTATACTGATTTTGGGAAACAAGATCGATTTGCCATCAGCAGCAGGGGAAGAAGAACTAAGGGGACATTTTGGCGTTCATGGACTTACCACTGGAAAGGTAAGAAAGCTAGAGCGACAAGCTGGTGAAGGAGACAGAACAACATTTGAAATGACTCTTACTAGTGAAATGTATTCATGGAAAAACCTTGTGGTGTTATGTAAGAAAGCAGTGGTGTTATCTAAGAAAAAACATGACCCTGGGCCTTTTAATCCATTAACACCCGTATAATACTGCCACCTTACATTTACCGCTTGCTGCCTTGCTTTCATTGGAACATAAGCCGCAAATCAGAGAGCAATCAGAGAGCTTATTATTGTCTGATGAATAAACTTGAGTGTCTTTGAGGCACTTGGAAGATTTTGAAAGTTCTGGTCCACAGTATAGATATTAGGGAATGTGAAATGCAATTAGAACTGTGCCTGGATCCTGGTGAATATCAACAAATTTGTTGTCTTCTGGGAACAAAAATGTCAGGATTATCTAAAACAGCGGTCCGCAAACTTTAAGGACCGGGATAGTTGATGAGGACTGAACCACAACCCACCAGACCCGCACTCAAGAATGGGTGATGAATATGCATGAGAGCTAGTTTTGACTATGAAACAGTACCTTAATCGATGTCCATCAGCAGGTTACAAAGACTAGATAAATTCACACACCATAGGTTAAATATAATATGACTAATTTTTGTGTTGTTGCCAAGGCACTGACTTTAAAGTGACTCTGCTCAATAACTGTGATACTGGAATGTCACCATGCTCTGAAAGTAAATTTTTCTTTCCTCATGTCATGTAGCGAATCAAATTTTTAATAGCAGAATAAAGTCTAGCAGAATAAAGCAGAATAAAGCAGAATAAAATAGCAGAATAAAGCAGAATAAAATCGAAAACTCATCGCCCACTTATCCTTTAATGCTTTTGTGATCTTTCTCTCTTTATAGGGACAAGTACCTCTTAAAGATCTCCAAGGCAGACCTTTGGAACTCTTCATGTGCAGTGTGTTGAAGAAACAAGGG
This sequence comes from Apostichopus parvimensis, assembly GCA_000934455.1. NCBI lineage: Eukaryota > Metazoa > Echinodermata > Holothuroidea > Aspidochirotida > Stichopodidae > Apostichopus > Apostichopus parvimensis. The sequence goes on from KN891086.1 coordinate 16,672, forward strand.
TATGGCGAAGGTTTCAGGTGGCTGTCACAGTACCTCTAGGAATTACCATATTGCATATTCATCAGAGCCACTTGTCTATCAACTTGGACTGTTGCCTTGACAACAGACAGTTTGAAAGAAAACCTGTGTTACAATCAAAAGCTTTTCACCTTTGTTAAGATGATAGAAGATACACGCCATGTACCATCCTAGCTAAATTTTTCAACAAAGGGTTGTGATCTTCGAATAAGCAGTTCTTGGCTTACCAATTAGTTTGGTGCATATGTGATATGAAGAATATTAACTGATAATTCATAATTTCTTCATCACTGTAATTGTTTTTTTCCGTTTTTTGTTTTCTTGACTGGATCCAAAAATTGTCTCTGTGTGAGCTGTTGACCGTAGCTATCTGGACCTACGGTTCTATTTGCTTAAATTCATATCGTCTACAATTTATTAACCAAAGCAATGTACTCCACCATTTTTATTTGAACTGATAGATGAAGTTACTAATGATATTCATCAATTTCCCTTTTGTCACACCTCCATAGTGTACCTCTTAGCTTCTAAGGACTGTTTTTCTTTTAATATGATATATATTACACTATCTACTAGCATTAAGTGTCAGTTCCTAGAAAACTATTTGGTTCCTGACAGCACCAAACAACCAAGAATAACGAGAAACTGACCATCTGTATCAGAGACTGTTAAACCCCACAGTTTACCTATTTATTATGTAGATTATTTTGGAATCATTTCATGCGTAGGCTAAATCTTATCGTAACTCTCTATTTTTAGTACATTGTTCATGAATTACGATGCTTTTCGTGTTCTTTTTTCTATAACTTAAAATTTCTTGTATCCATGATAAGTAAAGTAAACGTTGTCTCCTCATGGAGAACTGCTTGGTAATTCTGCGCAACTTGATAAGTATCGAAGAAAGGGAAATCGCGGTGAATGGTAAATCGCTAAAAGTAGTCAAAAGAGCACATTAATTTAAGGATGTGATTGGGCACTGATGGTCAGCTAGATGCTGGTGATATGGTTAAGACTCTCTCTTGTTAGTATCAATTTAACTCACTATATTCTAACAGTCAGTTTTAACGTATATAATTGTGCCTTCTGTCGCCAAAAAAATTGTTTTCATCGACGTTACGTTGATTATGTATCGGAGGACAAAAAACATGCAAACACTGTTTTGCAGTCTTTTCTGTATGTTGAATATTGCAGTATTAACTCACAAAGAATAGGAAGAGGCAAAAACCTTGAACATGAGGGTTTGAGAAATGTTTTACCCAAGGATGTCTGCCTGCTGCATAGGGTACGGAATGATTTTATAGGTTCTGTTGATCACAAGCAATGTTTGTTTCGTATCAGTAGATATACGTGGATAGCTACTACCATGAGAGACTGTTGCGGCCAAAAAAAAACAAAAAAACTTGAGGATGGTTGTAGGTAGTGTTTAATCAGAATGCATGCCTGTATGATGTTATTAAACAGTAATGTTACTGGTGTATGATCTCGCTAGCTTCTATATACTAGCGACTTAGGTTTAGGGTACCGTTTACATTGGTCACGTTAATTATTCAATCCATGCTAAGATTCGGCCCATTCGTGAGATCCTACCCACTGACTGAATGGCCCAATCTCTTAGACTTTGGGCTGAAAAGTCAAATGGTTAAGTGTGGAATGCTTCCTTGTAAGGTAAAGAAATATTAGATTGATGATGTTAGTTTCATAAAGTAATATATTATATATCCTTTGAATCAATATAACATCATGAGTTATTACATCAAAAAATCCTTCAAATATCCCTGATGAAGTCCAATTTTACAGTGGAAATTGTTTACTACTTTTTTGAGTTTGAAAGGTATGATGTATCTGTCTACCGATCATCATACCGTCCGGGGATATATTCAAATCTTATCTTTTTGTTTTTCCCCCCTTATAAAAGGGGTTTAAGGTTAACTAAGCTTCTATAATTGTAAAATTAATTACCACAACTGTACCTTGAGGGTTACCCTTAATATGAGTGTAGCATTTATCGGGTGTATAAGTTCTTGCAAAACAAGCTGCATGCTAAAACAAGATATAGAAGTACCTGTAAAAAAAATGTTGCAGAATATACCGTCTCGACAGAAGGCAAGGTGCGATTCATGACACTAAGCATTAAATGGGTGTGCACACTGTTCCAGGAGCAGAGGATGTTAAATCTGCTTCTTCTATTTTCTTCCTTTTCGTTTATTCCTTGCCTGGAACATGCTAACGGTGACAGTACTTCTCCATGTCGTGTGGGGGATTGCTATTCTTTCTTTGGAGTTCTTTTGTGACATGAGTTTTTTTGTACCATATTCTGTTTATTGGTGAGAATATGATATCAGCGAAGGTAACCATATGTTACTACAGCAAATCTGAATAAATTGCTCATAGCCAGAAAAAATAACATACTGACCTTTTTGTGTGAATACTTTGCTCATTTATGGTTTTGCAGTATACAAATACAGTATACATATACACACACGGCTTGCTACCGTTGGTAATCAGACACTAGTGTACAGTCGGTACATACAGCTGCGGTCAATACCCACAGCACGGTATACAAACAATACAGCGATGGACATCTCAGGTCCAGCTAAAGATAACAATTAAGGTATCACGTTTCATTACTGTCTGCATTTTGTAGCGACACGAACAAAACGTCACTTGCAAGCAACAGAAATTTAACTTTTTCAGATGGCCGCACGTTTGGGGCGAGTCTTCAATGCCTTTAAATGTAAGTGACCGTTCTTTTGATTTTGCAAATCAAAAAAATCCAACAACAAACTTCACTACTTTGGTAATATTGAAACAGTTTCTTGAATTTTATTTTATCAACATCGAGGGTCTAAATAAACATGAGACTTGGTGCTGGTAATATTTGCCAAAATTTGTTATATTTCATCATCATCATCATAATAAAATGAATACAAAAATAGATGTCTCATAAATCTGGACAACTCTTGATTCTTTTAGGCATTTGTTCATACTTTACCAAAGCTGCTCATTTTCCAAAAGATAAGAACTTTCCTGAAACAGCACTAACTTAAAGAATTTGGGGAAACATTTTTCCACAGCAGTAGCTGTTTCCATTCGTGAATGAACATGGTAAGAAGAGAGTCCCTTACAATGAATAACAAAACAATTATCTTACAAAAGACCTATTCTATGAACATTTTATCAAACAAGAAAGATAAAAATGTTCACAAAAATGTTCATTCTTGTAATGCTGCAAGTTTTATATTATTGTAACCTTGATTATCTTCACCCCTGAAATTGGACCCGATAATCCCACTTACAAAAACATTGCATATTTTGTCCATTGTCTGTTTAGCAAACATTTCAACTTTTGTCACTATTGAGGGACCAAATGCTTAAGGATAATTCTTCAACCATAAAATAAAACAAGAATTTTTGGCAAGAAGTATGGGACATCATAGGTCACACACAGAGCAACTATTCCTTGAGGAGGGTATTTTGCAGGGAAGAGCTTAAGTTCCCATCGAACGACTAAATTTATTGAGGAAGGAACAAGATAATGTTATGGGAATTAAAATTACCATGGTGGAAGATTTTGTCACATCTGTGCAGCAGGATAAGTAAAAATTGCCAAAATATAAAAACGTTTCATTTAAATATATATATTGTAAATAATCTTAAAGTCTTGATTGCACATTGATAAATTTCTTTTGTGTATAAAGGCATTTTAATACTGTTCATGTAAGATTCAATTTTAATTTTGTCTATCTCAAGTCTAAGATCATAAAAATTATACCTGTTTTTAATGACCTTGTAACATGCTGAAAATAAGATATTTTTCATAGACAAAATTAAGATAGCCAAATACAAAAATGAAAAAAAAAAAGGAAAACTGCCTTGAAAAGCAAAAATTTGTTTCCTTGCAGAAATTTAAATATTTCCTTTTTCGTGTGGGAATGAGTTACAATTTGAAATTTTTTACTTTCATGTTTGCATCAAATTTCGGTTACCTTCTCCAAATCCCCAAACCCATCTCTAAAATGTTATCACTTTTTGCATATTTCCAATGGATAAAAAAAAAAGGGTAATTTAATAAGCAGCAACATCTGCATTTTTGTGTCATGTCTATTACTGCAAACTTTCCCAATGAAATGCTTTGACTATTTTCCATTTATTTCTCTAATTCTTTGGCCGTTTTAATCTAATGATACTCGATAATCAATTAATTTTTCTGTTCATAAAGCTAGGAATGATCAAATCTGTAATGCATGATGGTGCATATGACAGTGGCACCCAAATGAGGCGAGCATCCCACCCAACGGCGTACCTCTTCTTTGGGTATTGAGATATTAGGGCGTGCTCGTAGGCGTCTGTAACGAGATGGATCCGTGACGAGAGCAAGATATCCAACGTCTTATCATTTTCATCTGCCACTAGAACGAAAAAGCCAAAGAAAGAAATTCATATTTAGAACAAATTAACAAAATTGGAGTTAAACAGATGGTACCATTACACCAAATAGTAAACTATTTAATAACAGAAGGAAATCATTAAATAACAACAACAGATTTTATACATCTGCCACTAGAAAAAAAAAGCGAAAAAAGGAAATTCACATTTGAAACAAATTTTTAGCATTTATACATTGACTTCTTATTATTTGAAAATGTTCCTGTTTTGAGGCAAGTTTAAAGAAATTGGTCGGATAAATCTTCTCTACAGTGTGAACAAACCAACATTCAAAATGTCAAATAAGAAACTCGCTAGTCGTTTCTGAGTGTTACATCTCTTTAAACTAGAATTGGCCAAAGTTAGGACCAAATTTTGGTACATAAAATGTTTACATACCAGGCTTTTCTCAAGGATAAATCAAAATTAACGACACAATTTATCTCAACAATAACCCTTGAGGGAAAATAGAAATTTCTTAACCACTACCTCTGGATCTAACCAAGCATGCTCCTTCCAGCTGAACAGTTCTAGTGATATCACAAGGAGTGAGTAACCATTTGGACATTAAACAACAAAACAAATCATAGGGATCTCCAGCCATGAGCCCTAAATCAAAAGGGGGTGCTGCCATATTGGTCCTCGCGTTCCGTGAAACTTGACAAGCTGCAGTCTCTGAAATCACTCAGAATTCCTTTGATATCACTCAGAGTTCCTTCTGATGGACACTTCTGGGCAAACTAACTGCCCATTACCTAAGTCACATATGGTGTGACATGTTCGGGCTAACATATATGGCTTCTATCATCACCCACTCAAAACTAGCACATTATAGCAACGAAATGTTGCCAACCGTTTGTTTGGCACCACTACACACTTCTGCTCGTCAACCAATCCGACAGGTATTTTCGATAAGGTCCGCTTAACTGAGTTTAAGCTTGGTGCGCCAGCAAAAATTGTATCCAAGTCTCCAAAATTGAGTATACTGGACTTACTACCTGCAATTCTTCATGTAAATTCTGAAGACGAGATCTTTTTCAACATATTGAACAAAGTTCTACCACATAGATTGAGATATGTTATGTGAGCGCTTTATAAAACTGGTGATCTGTGGACAGCACAGATCACATGCATTAGGACCCAGAGCAGTACCTACGGCTGTGTTAGGACCGCGACATGACAGCGCCCTCTTCATAAACGCTGAAGATGCCCATTGTAGGGAATGGAGGTAATGTAAAAAGTTCACAATGTTATCATTTCAAATTTAGCAATTATTTGAAGATCACTTGCAATTAAATTTGAACCTACTTCTCTCGATGTAAGCTTTGGCATCTGATGGATAAAGGGATTTCATTTCTGGTCTTATTTTGGAATACCTCCCATAAAGACTTTTACGGAAAGCAGCTTGATCAGTCACTGGTGTCCTGAAATGTCCTGGCTCCAGAACGCTCGTGTAACATGGTGACCCAATACTTTTGAAGTGCATCCTAAAAATTAAGAAATGTTAGTGCAAAGAAACATGATTAGATAGTGTGCCAATATGAATATACTAGCAGCCACAGTAAGAAACTTCCTAGTCAACAGAAGAATGATGGTTTACCTTCAAGTTGTTCCAACCAAAGGACTACGATTTATACCCAGGGGCAGGCTGAGGCATAAATTGTTCAGACTGGTATTGCTTGGGCCTGGAAACAAGTGACGCATTTGGGGCCTGAGACAAAACTAGAACCTTTCACTACCAAGAGGAAATTAGTGATTACCACCTTCAGCACCTCAGAGTCAGTGGTGCAGGAGCCCAAGTTCTTAGGCTAGGGCAGATCAGAGTGCGTATGGAGAGGAGACAGGTAACTAAGTGAGGAGTGATGTACATCCAAGCCAGTAGCTTACATGTGATGAAAACCAACCAGTTCTACTTCTATTGTTTAATGTGGACCAGTTTATGATTAAATCATAACATCTTATTCCCCACTTTACAAGCATGAGCTAGTCCTCTGCACTGAGTTTGGTGTTTTTGATTCCCACTGAAAAAATATTCCTAAGTATATATGGGATCTATGTATATTTGAACTGAATAAATACATAAAACATAATATCACAAAGAAGGTTCACAGGGTTATGCTCTTCGTAAACATAAATGTTTTCTCCAAATGTCCACGGGGGGAAGGGTATTTGTAAATGCATGATTGTAAGTGTGTATACATGTTTTGGAGCAAAACATGGGGTTGGAAATTCAAATTTGATTCCATTTACACTATTTTGATGTTCCACTTGAATCACAGTTTCATAGAAAAAGGACTCTGTTTTTTTGTACTTTTTGCATCCCCTTGCCTAAGGCCCTGTAACTTCATTAAAGGGTGTCAAGACTCGCGCATAAAGAAACGTCTAATGCCAGGATCTGACCTAGTTTCGAATGAGGTGTAACAGAAGTGTTAGACACCACCATCGATCCCAGAAAATACACACACACAGCTTGCTACCATTGGTAATTAGACACTAGTGTACAGTCAGTACATTCAGCTGCGGTCAATACCCACAGCACAGTGCACAAACGATACAGCGATGGACATCTCAGGTGCAGCTAAAGATAACAAGGTATCACGTTTCATTACTGTCTGCATTTTGTAGCGACAAGCAGAAAAGTTCACTTGCAAGCACCGGAAAGTTAACTTTTTCAGAGCGCGGCACACGGTTTGGGGCGAGTCTTCAATGCCTTTAAACTCAGATGCAACATGCCTAAATCTAGTAGTGAAACTTCCTCTTGACAATACACAGCTTTATCTACCACTGTCGCAACCCCACCCCATCCCAACCCAAATCCAGCTTCTTTCTATTCCACTCCTCCCTTAGTAACCAGAGCAAAAAACACAATGCAAAGACTTTACCTCAGGCCATCAGTAAAAGATTCAACACCAAATTTGGCTTCACTATATCCACCAGATATCATAGGAAACCTCCCATATGAGCTAGATATGTTGACAACTCTACCACTGGCCTTGTAGATAAGAGGCAGGAATGTAAGAGTCATGTCCACAACACCCAACAAATTGACTCTCACAATGTTGGAGTAAGAATCCAGATCACACCAGTCCATAGGCCCAGTAAATCCAGTCACTCCAGCATTGTTCACTAATCCCCAAAGTCCTGAGAAAGATTAAAGGTGTTAACTAATAAACAGTTAGCAATGCAGGCTTGTTTTATAAACTTATAAATTATTCAGCCTCTGTAGAAGATCCTGCTGGGATCGAAACGTCAGGCCCTCTTACTTTTACACATTCTCTTACACAGGCTCGTTAGTCGATAAGCAGTTTGCTAACAGTTTTGCTTTATTTTAACTTATAAATTACACAAAGTCTATTTTACAGTTTGTGTCAGGCTCTTTCTGTCTAATTTGGTTAATGATTTTTCTTTGTTTGAATCCAACTGTAAATTCTGTCTCACACAGCCGTTTTATTACATCATACTGTGAAACGTTTACAAGTTAACTGAGCATTGTTACTTGTACATCAAGCTGTCACAATCACAAGATGTGCAATAGTTGGCATGGAGATAAAACAATACCATCATTTGTACTGGACAGTAATTATTAACATTTGTTCACATACCTGCTTCAACAGGTAGAATCTTCTTCACAGATTCGTAGCATTCTAATACACTATCATGGCTGCTCACATCAAGGCCAAGGGTAGTAAGCTTCTTGGAGGTGGTACTCTCCAAAATTTTCTTCCCATCTGATGTAAAGCAACAAGCTATGACATGCATCCCTTTCTTGTCTAATTGCTTGGCTAGTAAGTTACCAAAGCCAGAGTCACAACCAGTTATTAATACATACTTCTCTGTTAGCAAAGGTACGGTCAGCTTCCTAATCAACCATTCTAGTGTCTTGCCAATGAGCAAAGCGACAATTGCTAAGACGGCAATCGTAACAGCAGTCATTGTAATACCATCTGTAAATAAAAGCAGTGAGTGATTCTAAATGAAAATTTGGAGGCATTTCAAGATTTCAGTCCAACAGACAGCACCAAGCAAACATTTATATACACCCTACATGTTCTATAACTTCTCTCTGTCAACTGCATATATATGCTATAGGGAGGGCAGCTGACATATAACGTTCACGATGACAGCATAGCCAATGTGCATGTTTCAATTTGTCATGCAACACTTTTCCTTACTGTCATTCAAATTGAATGCACACCATGTAAACAATTTTACAAGTAGGCCTAATCAATGGAAACGAATACCACAGTAACTAGTATAGGTGAATGTACTGTACATGGTTATTATCATTCGCTAACAATTTCAAATTACTTTTTTTTAAATTACCTGTCATAGACTTTCTAACCCTTCAAAATATTCCTGTTGTCAATCAATGAGTCATAAATTAGTCAATGAATCGTTTCACTTTGGCAAAATGCTTTGAAGTTGAAAGTTGAACTCTGAGCATTCGTTTCCGTCCAAAGAAGCTCTCTTGCCTCTTGTCTGTCATGCCTAGCCTAAGTAACTTTCTGTAAGAACTGTACTGAGTGCTCTACTGTAACTTTAACGTGAGTTTGGGCCTTGGTTGAATGCAACTTCGGGGTTACTGCCACTCATGAATTGTGTCTATGTGTATGGTACGAAAAACTAACATAAATGAGGCCAAGATAACATAAAAATTCGTAAGTACCTGGGTATACGATTATCAGCTACTTCAATAAATACTCCGGTATCTGAAGGCGGACAACTACACCTTGCAACATTCAAATGTAATCAAAGGATGAATAATACGTTTGTCGCACCTGGAACACGCAATGGGTTGGTACCTTTCCCTACTCTTTTGTACTGTGCAGTGAGACCAGATTACAAGTGGACCGGATTACAAGTGGACCGGATTACAAGTGGACCGGATTACAAGTGGACCGGATTACAAGTGGACCGGATTACAAGTGGACC